>JAVTVY010030041.1:0-12209 GCA_036873755.1 Hanleya hanleyi
AATGGCAAAACTAAAAACGTTTGCTGTGATGCACGTGTTGAAGCTTATTTCTGGGACGAATGCAGATTGGACGAAATTTGCCGTGTATTGGCTGGGATTTTCATTGCGAAAAGAATGTCCAGAACTTGCATCCAATAATTCTCCCCACTCAGAAAAAATGTCACCTTTTTATAAATTTGTTATATCTGCATGGAGGGAATATATTGTTTTGTTGCAATCTGGCCATATGTTTCGTTCCAGCAAATCTGTATATGGTTTGTTTTTGCAATCAATTGTTGTTAAACCTCGAATAGTTAATAGGTTACCTCAGCTGCCCTGGAAAGCTATTTGGGGAAATGTTTTTCTTACTTTTGAAGACCACAATTTGGTTAACTTTTCTTTTAAACTTGTTCATGACATTCTTCCCGTTAGGGAAACACTTTATAACAGGAATATTATTAATACCACTGTGTGCGTGTTTTGCAACATGACAGAAACTCGCGAGCACCTGTTTGTTAATTGTCGTATGACACAGAGTGTTCTTACAATGTTTAAGTCAATCCTTCGCTCATACTGTAACTTTTTTCCTGATTTTTCTGAACATCATCTGTTGTACAAACTTTTCAAGGTCAATTTACCAAAAGAACAGCATGATGTTCTTATTTATCTTATTAACTTAATTCTGTTTTCTGTTTGGTGTTCTCGGAATGAGAACATTTTCAATAACAGGCCTGTCTCTAAGACTGGTATTGTACAAATTATTAATGCCCGGTTAAGGCAAAGAATATATGTAGATCACTTTCGAATGGGTGAGCGGACCTTCAAGAAATACTGGTGCGTGAATAATGTCTTTGCTAACATTTCAAACAGTAAATTGCATTACCTCTTGAATAATTGACAGTCAAATCCATATCTGTGATACTTCTTTTAACCCGGATTGTGACTGATTGTATTGTATATACCTATTTGTGAATAAATTATTTTCATTTCAAGAGAAAAAAAAAATGTTTTAATTACAACTGCTCGCTTCCTCTACTTTTTTTTGCTGCCAGTACGCGCTGTTAAAAATAAATAAATAAAACAATTCAGCATACATACCGCATTTTTTTTCAAATACGACGGACAGATAAAAGGTTATTTCACCCGACACAATCACAATCTCTTCGCCTGGCCCTTAATGGGTTTGTCAGCGGTGGCTTTACCGAGCGTGAGTTTTCCATCCCGGGAATTGCGCTGGTACACTAACCTAAATACTGACACTAACCTGACAATATGATATCTCGGGGCTACCTTTGCTCTAAACTTATAGTAAACAATCAGATCACTTCTAATGGAGGCGCGTCATGATTCAAAATCAGCCAATCAGTGAGCCCGTTAGAGCCCGCTAGCACAATGTTATCAGTATGTATAGTGTGCCCAATGTGACTAGCACTGAAACTGGCCCAGATTATTTCCTATTGAAATTTGGAAACTTTGTTTTGATATTTTTGTGAGTGAAATTTTATAGAAACATTTTAAAATAATCACAAATCATTTCTCGCTCAGTCATGTACAGTGACCAATCAATGCTCACCGGAAGTGAATGCAGAATTGCAATCTCTTGACTAAATATTGCAATGATGATTTGTGACCAACACAAAACAGACTGATTGAAAGTCACCGCTTAGCTCAACCCGCCTTTCAAGGAACGAGTATGTCCAAAAGCATGGTACTACAAATATTAGCTAGTTAAGTAAGGAAGAAAAATGATCATGGGTCAAGCACAAGTAGGCATGGCGTATTCATCATGTAGCTTAATGATGCTGTACCTTGATGTTCGTGGTATGGTTATCCCCGACCAAATGGACTGTAGCTTGCTGAGTGGTGGATATTCAGACTAGCTCTCTGTAGGTATTTCTAGGTGAGATTGTGCTCAAGTATTGCAGAAAATTTTATGGAAGCCAGATGTCTGATGGCTGAGCATGAGAATTTTTTGTCGCAAGAAGAAGCTTTCACTGCGAGTCAAGCTGACGTGCTTACAAAATGGCGGCGCCCATGTACAAGTGGGAGGTTCTCAAATCTGTTGGTCAGCGATTGGATTATGCTTCTTCATTGTGTGGAGGAATACAGATACTTGGTGGTTATTCACATTGGTAAGCCACCCCTGTCTAAATTGTAGGTATGTCAATTTGCAGTAGAAAGATAAGACTGCTTAACTTGGTTTGGCCGGAGAGAGGCAAATTATATACTGTATTTTTACCTGTAACGCTGCTCTTATTATCAATGTAGGCATGCGGAAGGCAGCTGGCGCTATTTTTCCGATGATTTGCAGAACAAGACTTTCGGGTACATGAATTATACTTGCCCAGACTGTCCTCCTTTTAAAGGTTCACGGAGTGGTTGCCCCTTCGTGAGTGTGGAGAGCGGAGAGAAATATAAAACCAGAAAATTTACAGCGTAGGTAGTCAGGATGGCCGAGCGGTCTAAGGCGCTGCGTTCAGGTCGCAGTCTGGTTCTCCAGGCGTGGGTTCGAATCCCACTTCTGACAAACATTTTAAATCTATATTGTTTATTTCTCAACCGGCTCCAGTTTTCTAACATACACATATTTTAATTACACCAAACTTGAAAAAGTTCTAAATTTTTCCATGTATAGAGATTTTACACTGCGTGGAAGAGCGGTTTTTGTCAACTGTGTAGCTTTGGCGGGTATTTGGTTCATGTTGCAGTCGACGACTGTATCAAATAAGTTTATTAATAAATGTACCCAGTTAACGTTCAAGTTTATTTGGAATTGTAAACCAGAAAGTATTCGTCGGAATGTTATTTATAATAATTACATGGAAGGAGGTTTAAACCTACAGTGTGTAATGGCAAAACTAAAAACGTTTGCTGTGATGCACGTGTTGAAGCTTATTTCTGGGACGAATGCAGATTGGACGAAATTTGCCGTGTATTGGCTGGGATTTTCATTGCGAAAAGAATGTCCAGAACTTGCATCCAATAATTCTCCCCACTCAGAAAAAATGTCACCTTTTTATAAGTTTGTTATATCTGCATGGAGGGAATATATTGTTTTGTTGCAATCTGGCCATATGTTTCGTTCCAGCAAATCTGTATATGGTTTGTTTTTGCAATCAATTGTTGTTAAACCTCGAATAGTTAATAGGTTACCTCAGCTGCCCTGGAAAGCTATTTGGGGAAATGTTTTTCTTACTTTTGAAGACCACAATTTGGTTAACTTTTCTTTTAAACTTGTTCATGACATTCTTCCCGTTAGGGAAAAACTTTATAACAGGAATATTATTAATACCACTGTGTGCGTGTTTTGCAACATGACAGAAACTCGCGAGCACCTGTTTGTTAATTGTCGTATGACACAGAGTGTTCTTACAATGTTTAAGTCAATCCTTCGCTCATACTTTTTTCCTGATTTTTCTGAACATCATCTGTTGTACAAACTTTTCAAGGTCAATTTACCAAAAGAACAGCATGATGTTCTTATTTATCTTATTAACTTAATTCTGTTTTGTAACTTTTTTCCTGATTTTTCTGAACATCATCTGTTGTACAAACTTTTCAAGGTCAATTTACCAAAAGAACAGCATGATGTTCTTATTTATCTTATTAACTTAATTCTGTTTTTTCCTGATTTTTCTGAACATCATCTGTTGTACAAACTTTTCAAGGTCAATTTACCAAAAGAACAGCATGATGTTCTTATTTATCTTATTAACTTAATTCTGTTTTCTGTTTGGTGTTCTCGGAATGAGAACATTTTCAATAACAGGCCTGTCTCTAAGACTGGTATTGTACAAATTATTAATGCCCGGTTAAGGCAAAGAATATATGTAGATCATTTTCGAATGGGTGAGCGGACCTTCAAGAAATACTGGTGCGTCAATAATGTCTTTGCTAACATTTCAAACAGTAAATTGCATTACCTCTTGAATAATTGACAGTCAAATCCATATCTGTGATACTTCTTTTAACCCGGATTGTGACTGATTGTATTGTATATACCTATTTGTGAATAAATTATTTTCATTTCAAGAGAAAAAAAAATATTTTAATTACAACTGCTCGCTTCCTCTACTTTTTTTTGCTGCCAGTACGCGCTGTTAAAAATAAATAAATAAAACAATTCAGCATACATACCGCATTTTTTTTTTCAAATACGACGGACAGATAAAAGGTTATTTCACCCGACACAATCACAATCTCTTCGCCTGGCCCTTAATGGGTTTGTCAGCGGTGGCTTTACCGAGCGTGAGTTTTCCATCCCGGGAGTTGCGCTCGTACACTAACCTGAGTACTGACACTAACCTGACAATATGATATCTCGGGGCTATCTTTGCTCTAAACTTATAGTAAACAATCAGATCACTTCTAATGGAGGCGCGTCATGATTCAAAATCAGCCAATCAGTGAGCCCGTTAGAGTCCGCTAGCACAATGTTATCAGTATGTATAGTGTGCCCAATGTGACTAGCACTGAAACTGGCCCAGATTATTTCCTATTGAAATTTGGAAACTTTGTTTTGATATTTTTTGTGAGTGAAATTTTATAGAAACATTTTAAAATAATCACAAATCATTTCTCGCTCAGTCATGTACAGTGACCAATCAATGCTCACCGGAAGTGAATGCAGAATTGCAATCTCTTGACTAAATATTGCAATGATGATTTGTGACCAACACAAAACAGACTGATTGAAAGTCACCGCTTAGCTCAACCCGCCTTTCAAGGAACGAGTATGTCCAAAAGCATGGTACTACAAATATTAGCTAGTTAAGTAAGGAAGAAAAATGATCATGGGTCAAGCACAAGTAGGCATGGCGTATTCATCATGTAGCTTAATGATGCTGTACCTTGATGTTCGTGGTATGGTTATCCCCGACCAAATGGACTGTAGCTTGCTGAGTGGTAGATATTCAGACTAGCTCTCTGTAGGTATTTCTAGGTGAGATTGTGCTCAAGTATTGCAGAAAATTTTATGGAAGCCAGATGTCTGATGGCTGAGCATGAGAATTTTTTGTCGCAAGAAGAAGCTTTCACTGCGAGTCAAGCTGACGTGCTTACAAAATGGCGGCGCCCATGTACAAGTGGGAGGTTCTCAAATCTGTTGGTCAGCGATTGGATTATGCTTCTTCATTGTGTGGAGGAATACAGATACTTGGTGGTTATTCACATTGGTAAGCCACCCCTGTCTAAATTGTAGGTATGTCAATTTGCAGTAGAAAGATAAGACTGCTTAACTTGGTTTGGCCGGAGAGAGGCAAATTATATACTGTATTTTTACCTGTAACGCTGCTCTTATTATCAATGTAGGCATGCGGAAGGCAGCTGGCGCTATTTTCCCGATGATTTGCAGAACAAGACTTTCGGGTACATGAATTATACTTGCCCAGACTGTCCTCCTTTTAAAGGTTCACGGAGTGGTTGTCCCTTCGTGAGTGTGGAGAGCGGAGAGAAATATAAAACCAGAAAATTTACAGCGTAGGTAGTCAGGATGGCCGAGCGGTCTAAGGCGCTGCGTTCAGGTCGCAGTCTGGTTCTCCAGGCGTGGGTTCGAATCCCACTTCTGACAAACATTTTAAATCTATTTTGTTTATTTCTCAACCGGCTCCAGTTTTCTAACATACACATATTTTAATTACAACTGCTCGCTTCCTCTACTTTTTTTTTGCTGCCAGTACGCGCTGTTAAAAATAAATAAATAAAACAATTCAGCATACATACCGCATTTTTTTTTTCAAATACGACGGACAGATAAAAGGTTATTTCACCCGACACAATCACAATCTCTTCGCCTGGCCCTTAATGGGTTTGTCAGCGGTGGCTTTACCGAGCGTGAGTTTTCCATCCCGGGAATTGCGCTCGTACACTAACCTGAGTACTGACACTAACCTGACAATATGATATCTCGGGGCTACCTTTGCTCTAAACTTATAGTAAACAATCAGATCATTTCTAATGGAGGCGCGTCATGATTCAAAATCAGCCAATCAGTGAGCCCGTTAGAGCCCGCTAGCACAATGTTATCAGTATGTATAGTGTGCCCAATGTGACTAGCACTGAAACTGGCCCAGATTATTTCCTATTGAAATTTGGAAACTTTGTTTTGATATTTTTTGTGAGTGAAATTTTATAGAAACATTTTAAAATAATCACAAATCATTTCTCGCTCAGTCATGTACAGTGACCAATCAATGCTCACCGGAAGTGAATGCAGAATTGCAATCTCTTGACTAAATATTGCAATGATGATTTGTGACCAACACAAAACAGACTGATTGAAAGTCACCGCTTAGCTCAACCCGCCTTCAAGGAACGAGTATGTCCAAAAGCATGGTACTACAAATATTAGCTAGTTAAATGAGAAGATCATGAGACAACACAAATGAAGCGTAGCATTATTCATCGTATGTAAGCGATACTTTGTGTAAATGTTCATTAGTATGAAATTATCCCATTAAATGGACTGTAGCTTGCTGAGTGGTAGATATTCAGACTAGCTCTCTGTAGGTATTTCTAGGTGAGATTGTGCTCAAGTACTGCAGAAAATTTTATGGAAGCCAGATGTCTGATGGCTGAGCATGAGAATTTTTTGTAGCAAAAAGAAGCTTTCACTGCGAGTCAAGCTGACGTGCTTACAAAATGGCGGCGCCCATGTACAAGTGGGAGGTTCTCAAATCTGTTGGTCAGCGATTGGATTATGCTTCTTCATTGTGTGGAGGAATACAGATACTTGGTGGTTATTCACATTGGTAAGCCACCCCTGTCTAAATTGTAGGTATGTCAATTTGCAGTAGAAAGATAAGACTGCTTAACTTGGTTTGGCCGGAGAGAGGCAAATTATATACTGTATTTTTACCTGCAACGCTGCTCTTATTATCAATGTAGGCATGCGGAAGGCAGCTGGCGCTATTTTTCCGATGATTTGCAGAACAAGACTTTCGGGTACATGAATTATACTTGCCCAGACTGTCCTCCTTTTAAAGGTTCACGGAGTGGTTGTCCCTTCGTGAGTGTGGAGAGCGGAGAGAAATATAAAACCAGAAAATTTACAGCGTCGGTAGTCAGGATGGCCGAGCGGTCTAAGGCGCTGCGTTCAGGTCGCAGTCTGGTTCTCCAGGCGTGGGTTCGAATCCCACTTCTGACAAACATTTTAAATCTATTTTGTTTATTTCTCAACCGGCTCCAGTTTTCTAACATACACATATTTTAATTACAACTGCTCGCTTCCTCTACTTTTTTTTGCTGCCAGTACGCGCTGTTAAAAATAAATAAATAAAACAATTCAGCAACCATACCGCATTTTTTTTTCAAATACGACGGACAGATAAAAGGTTATTTCACCCGACACAATCACAATCTCTTCGCCTGGCCCTTAATGGGTTTGTCCGCGGTGGCTTTACCGAGCGTGAGTTTTCCATCCCGGGAATTGCGCTCGTACACTAACCTGAGTACTGACACTAACCTGACAATATGATATCTCGGGGCTACCTTTGCTCTAAACTTATAGTAAACAATCAGATCACTTCTAATGGAGGCGCGTCATGATTCAAAATCAGCCAATCAGTGAGCCCGTTAGAGCCCGCTAGCACAATGTTATCAGTATGTATAGTGTGCCCAATGTGACTAGCACTGAAACTGGCCCAGATTATTTCCTATTGAAATTTGGAAACTTTGTTTTGATATTTTTGTGAGTGAAATTTTATAGAAACATTTTAAAATAATCACAAATCATTTCTCGCTCAGTCATGTACAGTGACCAATCAATGCTCACCGGAAGTGAATGCAGAATTGCAATCTCTTGACTAAATATTGCAATGATGATTTGTGACCAACACAAAACAGACTGATTGAAAGTCACCGCTTAGCTCAACCCGCCTTTCAAGGAACGAGTATGTCCAAAAGCATGGTACTACAAATATTAGCTAGTTAAGTAAGGAAGAAAAATGATCATGGGTCAAGCACAAGTAGGCATGGCGTATTCATCATGTAGCTTAATGATGCTGTACCTTGATGTTCGTGGTATGGTTATCCCCAACCAAATGGACTGTAGCTTGCTGAGTGGTAGATATTCAGACTAGCTCTCTGTAGGTATTTCTAGGTGAGATTGTGCTCAAGTATTGCAGAAAATTTTATGGAAGCCAGATGTCTGATGGCTGAGCATGAGAATTTTTTGTCGCAAGAAGAAGCTTTCACTGCGAGTCAAGCTGACGTGCTTACAAAATGGCGGCGCCCATGTACAAGTGGAAGGTTCTCAAATCTGTTGGTCAGCGATTGGATTATGCTTCTTCATTGTGTGGAGGAATACAGATACTTGGTGGTTATTCACATTGGTAAGCCACCCCTGTCTAAATTGCAGGTATGTCAATTTGCAGTAGAAAGATAAGACTGCTTAACTTGGTTTGGCCGGAGAGAGGCAAATTATATACTGTATTTTTACCTGTAACGCTGCTCTTATTATCAATGTAGGCATGCGGAAGGCAGCTGGCGCTATTTTTCCGATGATTTGCAGAACAAGACTTTCGGGTACATGAATTATACTTGCCCAGACTGTCCTCCTTTTAAAGGTTCACGGAGTGGTTGTCCCTTCGTGAGTGTGGAGAGCGGAGAGAAATATAAAACCAGAAAATTTACAGCGTAGGTAGTCAGGATGGCCGAGCGGTCTAAGGCGCTGCGTTCAGGTCGCAGTCTGGTTCTCCAGGCGTGGGTTCGAATCCCACTTCTGACAAACATTTTAAATCTATTTTGTTTATTTCTCAACCGGCTCCAGTTTTCTAACATACACATATTGAAAGAAAAAAATACCAATGGGCTTCGTGACGGGAATAAAAAAGCCCAGGTCCGTGATTTCGTTTTTGACAACGAAATTGACATATTGTTTTTGCAAGAAACGCATTTTGAGAACTTTAAGGACACAAAAGGATTAAATATACCGTGTGATTCTAGGTGGGCTTATGGCTCAACCCAGAGTTGTGGTGTTGGTATTTTAATTCGATATACGGTGGAGTGCACAATTAAATCTGTACAGAGATGTCCGGAAGGCAGATTTGTTGTAATGAAAGCCATTATCAATAACACTGCGTTAAATTTAGTTTGTGTGTATGCCCCTAATTGTGCAACTGAAAGAAAAGCATTTATCAAAAGAATAGATAAACTAATTTCTGGTAATGAAATTATTGTCCTTGGTGGTGATTTCAATTTTATTGAAAATAATATCTTTGACAAAGAAGGTGGTAATATGAATGCAAGAAACGATGGAAAGGAGGAAATTGATTCTTTGAAGAGAGATTTTAACATTGCTGATATCTTTAGGAAGATTCACCCCCAAAAGAAAGTGTACACTTGGTGCAGGGGCCAAATTGCTAGCCGGCTTGACCGATTTTATTTGTCTAATGTTGTACATAAGTCTGTGACTGCTTCAGATGTTATACATGTTTCATTTTCTGACCATTCGTGTGCCTTTTATGATGTATGTTTTGACAATGTGATCACGTGGGGTCCAAGTTATTGGAAATGCAATATCTCCTATTTGTCCGATGATGAGCTGATATTAACTATTCAAGATATTTATGAGGATATCTTTACTGGGAATAATATGTCAAACATTGTTGCACAGTGGGATGAATTTAAGGATAAATGTAAAGAGGAAATTCGTAAGTATTCTGTTTGTAAATCTTCTGCCAAAAGGATCAAGATTCGGGATCTCAACAGAACCCTAAATGAATTGAAATGTGACCCTGTCGCTAATAAGGATGATATTGTAAATATTACAACGATGATAAATGCTTTGTATGATGAACAAAGGAAAGGCTTGATTATACGGGCAAAGGCTGTTCACTTTGAGAAAAGCGAAAAACCTTCTAGATATTTTATTAGACGGGAAGCTGGACGGGGAAAAAGAAAGTTAATAAAAAAAAATATGTTGTCATAATAGTCCGTCCACTTCTCATGAATGCCAGAATCATATCTCTGACTGTATTTTGTCTTATTATAAACAATTGTATTCAAGGCAGGAGATTGATAGTGAGTGCCAAGATGAATTTTTGTCTCATTTACCGCAACTTACTGATGATTATAAAGAGTTATGTGAGGGAGTGTTGAGTGAAAATGAGTTGTTTTCTGCCCTACTAAGTATGCGTAAGCATAAGAGTCCAGGAAGTGATGGCTTGCCCGCTGAGTTTTATGTCCAATTCTGGCCCCTTGTTGGTAAGACCTTCACAGAAGTTGTTAACACTTGTTTTCAGAATGGTTCTCTAAGCCAAAGTCAGAGAGTTGGGTTAATAACTTTGTTATGTAAAGACCCAGATCAGTCGGAGTTTATCAAAAATTGGAGGCCAATTAGTTTGCTCAACACAGATTACAAAATTATATCTAAGGCCCTGTGTAATCGCCTTAAAGGCGTCATAGATTCGGTCGTCATGCAAAACCAAACTTGTGGCGTACCTAACAGAAGTATTTTTGACAACTTACACCTTTTACGGAATACATACGACTATGTAGAACAAAAAGACATTCCTGCTTGTTTTCTTAATTTGGGTCAAGAAAAAGCTTTTGATCGTGTGGATTGGTCGTTTTTGTTCAAATGTTTGAAAATGTATAATTTTGGTGCTGATTTTCAACGATGGATTGAATTGTTGTATACAGATATATATAGCAGTATTATTGTTAACGGACATATTACTGACAAGTTCGCTTTGTCTCGTGGAGTTAGACAGGGCTGCGGAATATCACCGTTATTGTACATATTGTCGTTAGAGCCGTTTATAGCTGCTATAAGGAATTCTGATGCTATTAAGGGCGTTAAAATGCCCGGTACAAAGAAAGTGGCAAAAATAACGGCCTTTGCAGATGATGCCACGGTTATGGTTTCTGAGGAAAGTTCAGTTCCTCCTATTGTTACGCTATCACAAAGGTATGGAAAAGCGTCCGGTGCCAAACTTAACTTGGATAAAAGTACAGCTCTACCGATTGGCAAGTTTGATGAACAGGTGGCTTTAGAAGCTGGTTTCAAAATTGTTGATAGCGCTCAGATTTGTGGCATTTTCTTTGGTGAAAACAGCGAGGAACTGAACTCTGCTCGTGTATGTAATAAAGTTAACAAGGCTATAGGCTCATGGACTGGGAGATACCTAACGTTAAGAGGTAAAGCTGTCTTAGTCAACACTGTCGCACTGGCAATGTTATGGTTCTCCGCTCAATGCATTATGCTACCTCAGAAGTGTGTTAAACAATGTTGCCAGTCTGTTTTTAGATTTGTATGGGATAGCAAACCCGAAGGCTTAAAAAGAAGCGTAATGTTTAATGATTTTTCTAAAGGAGGTTTGAAGATACAATGCATTGAATGTAAGCTAAAAACATTTGCTGTTAGACATGTTTTGAAATTATTGTATGGGACTACCGCTGACTGGAAATATTACGCCATCTATTGGTTGGGTTTGTCCTTGAGGCGCCTTAGGCCGGATTTTGCCAAGGTTACTATTCCTCATTCTTACACGAGATCTCCGTTTTACGACTTTGTCTGGAAAGCTTGGAAAGAGTTTTATGATGGTAATCCGTTGCCTAATATAATGTATACAAGTCGGTATATTTACAATGTGTTCCTTAGTAAGATTGTTGAAGTACCTCGTGTAATGGTAGCAGCTCCTCAGCTTTCATGGAGAGAAATTTGGAAGGGAGTCTTTCATGATTTCTTGGACCATAACTTGGTTAATTTCTCATTCAAGCTGGTTCATAACATTCTACCGGTTAAAGAACGATTATTAAGAAGGCATATTGCCACGGATGATAAATGTGTTTTCTGTTCTGAAAGTGAAACGCAGAAACATTTGTTTTTAGAGTGTGAAATGATCATCGAAGTGTTTGAGGAATTTAGAAGACTTTTTATGTTGTATGGGAATTTTTTCCCAAATTTTGACGAAACAAGTATGATTCATAAATTACTTGATAATCACCTGTCACGCCATGAATATGCTGTTTATTTGTATATGATCAGTGCTATACAATTTAATGTATGGTGTGCGAGAAACGAAATCATTTTTAAGCAAGTAGATAGATCTAAGAATAGTATTGTGGCAACGACTAAAGCTATGATTAAAACTAGGTTATATGTGGATTTCTGGCGTTTAGATCGTCGCACATTCATTAAAGTGTGGTGTAAAAATAACCTAATCTGTAGAATTCGTGATTCTCAATTGTACTGTAGATTATAGCCTATGATTGACCTTACTTTGGCT
>JAVTVY010030042.1:0-13124 GCA_036873755.1 Hanleya hanleyi
GTGCTGTAAATAACTCTGGTGTAATACCAGGTATAGTTAATTTCAGCACAGCAGACAATACCTCTGGTGGATATAGAGACAATGTATCCATGGTCTTACCAGGAGTAAACTCCACGACCTTACGTAATACCCCAGTCACGGGAGTTATCACGCAAGGCCGGGTAGGATTAAATCCCTTGCAATTGAACACCTCTGGGTTGACAAACGCAGGGGATCGAGGTCATTGTTCTGCAGGAACAATGCCAGTTTCACACTTAATACCTCAGAGTGTTAATAGAAACAATACGGCATTGTTCCAGTCACAACAGGGTATGACTGAGAATGGTTCTGGGTCGGGTGTCATAAACCCATATAGGGCCCATTATCAACTTCCTGTCAGCCAATTCCGGTCGCCTGCGGGTTCCGGTATGGTTAACTCCGGGATTCCGGTTAGGACTTTTCGTCCTTCCGGTCCCACTATAAGGAGGCCTGTTGTGACAAACCCCGGTGGGTTGAGACTTCCGGTTCGTCCGGAAATGCAGTGGGCTAGGCCTATTGCATCCCCTTATAGGCGGGTCTCTAACAGTCCGCAAATCAATACGGGAGTTCCGGTTATTGATGGTTCTCTGTCTGCTGTTATTCTGCAAAGAATGGAACAACAGGCAGCTGAACTAGATCAGTTCCGGCGACTCTTGACTTCCGCTTCCGGTACTGTTCAGGTCCCATCTCCGGTTCCGACACAGCTTCCGGTAGTATCGTCTGATCCGATTGATTTGTCTACTGACCCATCGATGAGACGTCAGGGGGTCGCGCAACGTCAATCCATTGAGGATAATGACAGTGATCATGATCCGGAGAGACGTTCATATTCAGAGGTACTAGAAGCTCTGTACGAGTTGTACCCTAATATGTCACGACCCCCACCGCCGACGTCCTCTCGCCTACATACTATGGCAGAGGCTCCGTTGACAACTACCATGCAGACGTCGTCACTTCCTGCGTCAGATGCCATTCATGGTTTATGTTCCGTTCTTGATACGGTTTTAGCCCAGCCTAAAACAATGCAGGAACGTATTACAAGAACGGGAAAACGTGCACTTTTTAGACCGGCTTCCGCTTCGGCACCACTTCCGGTGGAGAAGCCCACGTCTAGAGCGTACGGAATTCATGATTCGGCATATGACTTTAAGGCCGCGGAACTGGAACCTGATCTTGCCGACATATGTAAAGGCAACAAGGTCCCTTCCAAGGTCCTGATCCCGCTAACTGATAAGCAGTCTTCTAATATTGAAGAAGCTGCGCGGCAAGGGGTAGCCATAGCCTCTCACATGGACTGGTTTCTAACGGCCATATCCACTGTGTTGAGCAGGTTGTCGCGTTCGCAGTTAGCAGTCAGTAGTAGTCCTGAGCTACAATTACTGGCGGATCTTCAGAACGTGGCTGCTAAAGCTAATGCTGATGCAATGGCTTTAGCCGCGTTCAATGCTGCGATGGTTGTTCATCTGAGACGACAAGCTTACTTGTCTTCCGTCGTCAACCATGCTCCTGATATAGTCATTCGTACTTTGAAGGAGCAATCGCCAGCATCTTCGCTGTTGTTTAATGGCATTATAGCGTCTCTAAGGGATACGGTGGAGAAGGCTAAGCCTAATCCTCCGCCTAGAGCGGGTGGTATGGGGACAGGAAAACGTATTTCTACGGACACTTCCGGTCCACCAGCCAAGCAACCTAGACCGACTACTTCCGCTTCCGGTCCAAAAGGGAAGTCTCAAGCGGCGGGTCGCATGCCACAACAGCAAGGCCAGACCAATCCCAACTATAAAGGTAAAGGGAAAGGTCGTGGCAAAAAGCAGCAGGGCCGGTGATGATTCGGGCCATGTCAATCTCATGACATGGCGGGACCACGAATTGCCTCAACTTCCGGTCCCGCCGAAATCCAGTCTCCCGGTCGGGGGACGACTTCAAGGATTTTGGCGGAATTGGCAAAACTGGGGATGGATCCGTGGGTAATCCGTACTATTCGATACGGTTACCCCCTAGAATTTACTATAGATCCACCCCTTACTGCTGCTCCCAAGCCCTCCCGTATACCTATACGGAAGGCACACCTTCTGGTAACACAGGCATCTGTGGACAAACTTATCCAGAAGTATGCAGTAATAGAACTTCCGGTCCACGACCGGTCCCCCGGGTTCTATTCTCCGGTCTTCCTTGTGCCAAAGAAGGATACACCGGAAATGCGCATGATAATAAATCTGCGCAGGCTGAACAAGGACTTCCTGATGAAACCCCCTCACTTTCGGATGGAGTCCTTCCGGTCCATCAGGACCGCTCTGGTTCAAGGGGAATGGTTAACTTCCTTGAATCTTCGGGACGCTTACCTGCATATCCCGATTCATCCAAGTTACCGGAAGTACCTGAGATTCCTGGTCGGTGCTCGCCGTTTCCAATTCCAGGTTCTACCTTTCGGTCTAGCCAGTTCCCCTTGGATCTTCACCAGAGTATTTCAGCCAGTGGCAGCGTATCTGCACAGTCGAAGTATCAAATATCATTTTTACCTAGACGATTCCATTATCAGGAATATGTGCAGAATACAACTCCGATGCGATACAACATTTGTATGGCACATCCTCGAACTACTGGGTTATCTCCCACACGAAGAAAAATCGGAGATAACACCGTCACAACAACGGAACTTCCTAGGCGTGGCGTACGACACCAAATTGGTCATTGCTCGGCCACCGGAAGTTCGTTGGTGCAAGATATGTCGCGACATTCCACTCATCAGACATTCATCAGACATTCTTGCCGCACTGCCATCCAGTTTGCATCAATAATCGGTCTACTGACATCCACACAGGATGTCACACCACGAGGCCGATTACAGTTACGGCCACTAATGATCTATTTAAATCAGCATTGGCCACACAGGCACAGGAATCCCATGATTCCTGTCACAGAGGAAGTCAAACATCACCTATTATGGTGGATGGACCCTCTCAACGTGATGCCTGGTGTAACACTGCTTCCATTTCAAGCTACTCATCAGCTGTTCACGGATGCTTCGATGCAAGGATGGGGGGCCCACCTCGGATCCAAGTCGATATCAGGCTATTGGACTCCGCAGGAGAGGTTACTCCATATCAATGTGTTAGAGTTCATGGCCGTCAATCGAGCAATACTCTTATTGATACAGGACCTCAAAGGCCAGTCGGTTCTGGTAGCTACAGACAACACAACTGTCTTAGCTTACATCAACAAGATGGGGGGAACTCGGTCCTCGAAGCTTCTGTAGCAGACCGAGATACTCTACCATCTGTGCTGGCAGAACGATATCATACTTCGTGCCAGACACATACCAGGACATCTGAATGTACTAGCCGACGCACTGTCGAGAAAACATCAGATTATACCGACGGAGTGGCAGCTTCACACAGACATTCTGCGCCAAATCGCTCAGATTTGGGAACAACCGCTGATAGATCTGTTCGCTACTCACCTGAGTCATCAACTCCCTCTGTATATGTCCCCTGTACTGGATCCTCTAGCAGTGGGAGTCGATGC
Source organism: Hanleya hanleyi (assembly GCA_036873755.1). Taxonomy (NCBI): domain Eukaryota; kingdom Metazoa; phylum Mollusca; class Polyplacophora; order Lepidopleurida; family Hanleyidae; genus Hanleya; species Hanleya hanleyi. The sequence continues at coordinate 3,544 of JAVTVY010030042.1, forward strand.
TCTATCGCAGGATTGGACGGGTCTAATAGCGTATGCTTACCCGCCCCCTTCAATCCTGCCTCTAGTTCTACAAAAGATACGCGCGCATCCGTGCGTCGTTTATCTAATTGTCCCTTGGTGGCCAGCTCGTCCGTTGTTTCCCGACCTTCTGGAATTACTGGTAGACGTCCCAAGACGACTACCTCTTTGGGAAAAACTACTTCGTCAACCGAAGTCAGCAATTTTCCACCACAAACCTCAGGCATTCCATCTGCACGCTTGCAAGTGCTCAAGGATCAGCTCACTAAGGTTGGGTTTTCTAGGGAAGCTTCGAGAAGAATGGTCGCTTCCACTCGATCCTCCACATCAGCTTGTTATCAAGGGAAGTGGAGGGTCTTCCATGAGTGGTGTACTGGAAGAAACATTGATGCCCGTTCTGCCTCTGTTCAGCAGATAGCAGATTTCTTGTTACACCTGTTTCAAGATAAGGGTCTTGCTCCATCTACGGTGGACGGTTACAGATCAGCATTATCTAGGATTATTAACCTGTCTACTGGCGTTAATCCTGCCTCTGATCCTAATCTAACAGCTCTGGTTAGATCGTTTAGGATTGACAGGCTTGTCTCTGTACCAAAAACTTCCTAAATGGGATTTAGCATTAGTTCTACGGAGTTTATCAGAACCTCCGTTCGAACCCATAACTACAGCCGATCTGAAATTCCTATCCTACAAAACAGTTTTTTGTTAGCCTTGGCTTCAGCGGCTCGCGTGTCAGAACTACACGCTTTGGATGCTAGGGAAATTAGGCATGATTCTCGATGGACTTATGTGGTACTTACTACCATTCCTGAATTTGTAGCCAAGAACCAATCTCTGTACAACACTTCTTGTAGAGAATTTAGGGTTCCAGCTTTAGCTGATTTCCTTTCCTCAGGGTTAGAATCGGACAACCTTATGTGTCCGGTTCGTGCCCTTACTGTATATATTAGTCGCACTAAAGTACTACGTGCTGGGCGAAGGCGATTATTTATACCATTTTGTACCCGGAGCCAACAAGAGATATCTAAAAACACTATCTCTTCTTGGCTCTCCAAAACTATTAGGTTAGCCTACGATGGAGTGTCATCGATGCAGGCTGCGTTGTGTGATGTCTCTGCACATGAGATCAGGGCGCTTGGGGCGTCCTGGCCTTTGTGGACCAACAGGTCGGTAACTGATATTATGAGGGCTTGTTTTTGGAGATCTCACACAACCTTCGCATCATACTACTTGAGAGACATGACACTTATCAAGGACGACCTATTTCCTTGGGACCACTGGTGACAGCGCAGCAGATCACCGGGGTCGGGTCAGCACACAGACACTAGAGGCCTGTGTGTTTTTATCGGTTTTTAATGGTAAGAACACGTTTCCTCATAAAAAACTTTATTTTAAAAAAGGGGGGGGCACGTGTATATAACTTCCATTATGTCAGCGCCGATGAGCCTGGGAGGTCTGGGCTTACTATAGGGACAGTGTCTACGATACCGTTATATGAACCTGTCACTAGTGAGTCTTTATGGAAGCCTATTCTTATTTAAGTTTTATGGCCAGCATGAAGTCTCTTGCTGACTTCCGTCTAGTCCTCACACCATTAGTCGCTGTCACTTTGACTTCCCTCCGTCCTGCTTTGGGATTCTCGCATATGTCAGTAAGGTCAGTTTCACTGTGTAAAAAATATAATAAATTTACATGTAATTTTTACATTTTTAAACTGAAACTTACCTTACTGACAGAGTAATGGTCCCACCCGACCTCCCCGCTTGGGATCTTTACATTTACGCGTAAGAAGTGGAGATCTATTGTGATTGAGTGCTGGCGTGGGTGATTAGGCGGGAAATGAACTGTGCTATTGTTTTAATTTCTTCACTTGTTAATCCGTGTTTGCACACGAACGCATATGTCAGTAAGGTAAGTTTCAGTTTAAAAATGTAAAAATTACATGTAAATTTATTATTTTAGCAACCCAACTGGTGACGGTGACGGATCTCGCCGGTTTCTCTTTCGCGGGTCACATAAAACTTGCCAGTCGGCCGGCAGTTGGTTCATCGTCATCCCTCTTCGCTGTCAGAATCCGACGTGTATGACTATACGTTTTCCTTGCTGAAGAAATCTATCAATAATAGGCCTCGTTTGTTTTGACATTTTGCCGCTTTGTAATTCTCCCGCAGAGTAAAACCGATCTCCGCGCAGATAGATTGATTTGTTTGGGGATGCTATCGTAGTACCCTTGTGCAGAGAGCTGAGACCACATTCTCAGTGGCGTAATTATGCTGTAAAACTGCATACGGTAGTGGGTTGGGAAATCTACGCGCGTGTCAGATGATTTGAGAAAACCTGTAGGAACGGGGTTGCCCTCGTTTTCATGTTCATGCCTTGGATTTCTTCGACTCGAGGAGATTTCCACGTGGTCGACCTCCAACAATCCATAACAACTACAACAACCACGTTTGGGTTTGTTTTTTCACAAGTTTTTGCTTGATTATTTTGTCCTTGGAAAGTACACCGCCTCGGGGATATGCATTAAACATTACCAATAAAGAATAGCCGTCCCGTTTTTTAACTGGCTGTCTCAATGTCACACACACAGGTTGGCCGTCTCAAAGACGGCGAGACGCATTGCTGGCTAAACCTATGGTTGGGAGTTTCTCATTTATGACTTACTCCACTCTCTTCCCTGATTGACATTGAATATTCCATCGCTTAATCGACACAATGAGGCTGTCAAAAGAATCCTGATATGTCAAAAGAAGATCTAGCATTTGTAATTTTCCGGGTTTTTACCCCTCGGCCAAAATTTGGCGAAGGATATTGTCGTCATGTACATCCATCTGTCTGCCTCTACGATTGATACCTTGTGTGTCTTTTTATTGTGCAACATTGTAACGATCGTCAACAACAAAAAGTTGTCGAGAAAACGTTACAATGTTGCACAATTACCCCTTCTGAAAATGCAATTTTTAATGAAAAACTACATTAGGAAGTTGTGCAAGATACCTTTTTTTGGTCCGTTTCGAAAATCCGATATGGCCGCCAGGTGACCATCTTGAATTTCCCCTTGAAACATTGTTATTGTCAATTCTCAGGAACTACTTCATGGATTCTTTCTGAAATTTGGTACACAGGTCCCACATGGGGCCTAGTTGTGCAAGATGCCTTTTTTGATCCGATTCGAAAATCCAAGTTACGCTTAAAATTAATACGGTATTCCCGAGTTGTGACGTTGCATCACACAAGTCGGCGGATCAAACAGTGGGACATATTCTATATAGTGACTATAGAGAATATCCATACCTTCACCTTCCATATCAAGGAGTTCAAATAATTAGGAATTAAAATTAAAATGTATTTTAAATAAGTTTTCTTAGTCCAGTGAACTGTTTCGTCTGCTGACGGGTCGGCTACATGAAGGGATGTCACTCTTGTGACACAACGTTACAACTCTACAAGTTTAGACTACTGCGTGTTTCGATCCAAGGGAGATAATCAGAATTCAGACACTTTCGAAGTTTCAACATTACTGCGCGGATCCCTTCAGTATTAAGTATTGTACCATGTTACTATTTTCGAGCATGGTATCTTAAAAGAGATATCTCAAACCAGCCCAGTAAACAGAAAAGAATTAGCATTCGTTCCTAATTATAAAATCTTAAGTATGTTTCATAGCTCATGCCAAAGGGTCAAAGACATTTGTCTTTGCTTTCAGTACCCAATGATGACACGTGCAAAAAAAAAATACTACAAAACGAAGACGAATGATCCTCCGGACATACACTTTCAGACTAACTTTGCTCTTTTCTCTTGTACTATAACAACTGACATAAGTACAGTTTCTAGAAATCTTGAAACTCTTAGAAAGAAAACTTAAACTTAGAAAGATGATATCTTGGTGTTTTCCAGTGTCCCTTTTTCGATCTTTTTCGCTCAGATTCGAAATTCTGTAAACAAAATTACAAATCAATCATTTGTTCTTAGTAATAACAATGGACAAAAAAATCCTCTTGTCATTAGCTTACAATTATCGGACAATGGTGGGCGCCAAGATCCTTCAGGATCTCTCGTTTAATATATATATGTATACAATTATACTAATGCACTAGAGATCCTTGTTGAGAGGAATGTGTGAGACTACAAGTATGGCTCTTCGCCATGGGATGGAACATCAGAGAGTTAGTGGAACTATGCCAATGGCCTATTTTACATTTAAATAGCCCCGTTTGAGTGCCTAAGGCTCTAGTTATTTGTGGTAATATATCAAATACCGGTAACACAGGATGCTATAATCATGTTTACCCGCCAATGTCAGTCGACGGATCGACTATTGTTTCGCTTGGTGTTCCAGGCTTGCAAACAAATGTTTGAATGCTATTCGAATAGTACTGCCGAAGCTTCGAATGCCAGAATTCGCCATTCGTTTCGGCTCTAGTTACTAACATGAAACTGAACAGTACCCGAGTGGTACAGAACTGAAAGGTCCCTGTGTAAATAGGATTTATTTATAGTAAGCTCAAGGTTTACAGATTCAAGATTTATTCCAGGAAATAGATTGTGTTCGATCATAGTGGACCTCATTCAGATAATTGGATCACTTGTATTTGACGGATGATGCTGTAAAAATGTACTTTACATCTTCAGATCACATCAGCTAGCCCTGGGAGGACGTCTGTGAAGAAATCGAGTGCCCCGTCAGGGCCCACAACTCCGAAAAATAGTGTGATCACAGGTACAGGTGGCATCAGTCGACGGAGCACGTTTAGTCCAGGAGACAATAAAGCACCATCGATAGAGAAATCGAGTAGTCGGGTAACAAATGGTCAGGATTACCGGAGGTGTGTACAAAAGATGTATGTGCATTTCTGTCCTGTTGCTTGATTTGATAGATAGCCATCTATCTCTTCTTACATCATATTATTTCTGTCCCTGCCTGTTTGCAGACCCTATGAATATGTAGGATAGACATAAATTTGCATTCTTTTAGTTTTAGAAGAATCAGTCGCAAGTTGGAAATTGTACAGCAAAATAATTTTTCTTAACTGTTCCCGGAGAAATATTTGAGCCAGTCCAGTAAAGTATGAATTTGAGTAACGTTACTGAACAAGCCCTCAAATCCTATAAATAATTACTCAATTTAAAAAAAACAACTTTTATTATAGCAGGAGTTATTGGAGTTCTCTTTCTTCGTTAAAATTTATCATGAAGAGTTATGGACCACATTTCGTTCTCAAAGGAAGGATTTCAGTCCCTAATAAAAAGGCTTATCACACAATTCTGGTTAAAGGGGTAGTAGCGTGATTTTAGTTGTTCGGGTAAACTGAACAGCATGATCACTTGCAACATTTACCAAAAGATTTTCAAGTATTGAAATCTCGTATTTCATATAGGGATCAATATTGTCAGATTCTTCAATTCGGTCTAGTGAACAACATGAAAATGGGAAATGACTGAGATGATGTCGGATAACGTGATCAGGTATCCATGACGTCACATTAGAAGCCGTCACAGTGCGATAAAAGTTCTAAGATCGAGTATGACGTTGCAAAGCATCACGCTCGGAATGCCAGTGCGCGTTTTCTGATGTCATCTCAGGCACTGGAGCCAAGTGCAGGTGCTGTTACGTTTTTCAGAGAATGTCAGAAGTGTGATTTCAATGCCCGTGATATTAAAAAATGAGGTCACAGAAACACGTTCACCATAGTTGCTTTCAACTACTGAATAACTTTTATCGAAATATGTTATTTGCTGAATATTTTTTAAATGACGCTTTTACCTCTTTAAATAAGGCTTATCACACGATTCTGGTTAAATAAGTCTTATCACACGATTCTGGTTAAATCAGGCTTATCACACGATTCTGGTTTTTGTCCGGGTTTACCTCCATAAACCCTACTCAGTTATCACTTTTCAGTTCTGTTATTATTTTTTTTCTACACATGTGTAGTTTTCATCTTCTGCCCGGAGACTCATTTGATGCCCCTTACAGCATTCATGCCCCTTACAGCAATCATATACACATTTGCATGGCAGCTTGTGCATTGAACGTGATAATTGGGACATCGCAGTAAATTTTTATCTTTCCAATTTCTTTTAAATTTGCCTTTCCAATCTATTTTATCCAGTAACATTTGTTACAGCGGGAAGGGTCGTCATTCTCCACGGTCCATCGACAACCGATCCATGGAACTTAGTTGTAAGATCACAAAGGTGGTGTTCGCTTTAGATAGGGAATCGTCCTCAATGCAGTTTTGATACACACAGCTGGTGGGGCTAATTTTTGTCTAAAAAGCGCCAAATTGACAATTTCTTACAGTCTACATACTGAATTATCAGATAAAGAAGAAATCAAGGCCCACAGATAAACACAACCAGACTTACAGTGATTCAAACCTGCCGCATTGGCTTATTTTGCACTTTTCGGTGCATTTACAGTAGACATTTTCTCTTGTTGCAAAACCTTCAACCAAAATCATATTTAGACTGAATATTTCAGAATTATTTGCGGTTAAAATAGCTAAAATTGGTTTTGGTTAAAGGTGTCCTATTTTTGTAACAAAAGAAAATCTGCATCGAAAAGTGCATAAAAATAAACCAATGTACCAGCTTTGGTGTGCCATAAATCCGTTTTCGTGCATCTGCAGCCTTTCATTATTTCGTGTCTTATAATTCAGCGTCGATTTCATATCCTTTCGATGAAAGTTTGGCCCTACAAACCAAACGGCTTGAGGACGATTTCCTTCCTTTTTTGATCACAAATATGGGACTAATAAACCCCTCTGATGCAAGTAAACCTGACATCAGTACTTCAAGTATTTTGATTTTAATCAGGTTAATTTGCCATATTTTGAGAAGTCATGAAAAATTATATACATTTATTTGTCACTGATAATGTGAAAACTAACAGAGGTTATCACCAAATAGGTTATGTAAACATTGCATATTCATCTCATGGTAGACATCATTTAAAAAAATCGCAAATCTTAATGATCAGACAAAACTAAACATTAACAGTCAAATATATCAATAGGGAGTTCAGCTCAAGTTTCATTTTACATTATCATCCAGACAATCAAGTTTTTATCAAATTTAGTTTCGATAGGAATATATCTCAGTTTACGAAATTGAAATCGATCAAGTATTAGCGAAGCTCGTGTCATTTGAAGATCCCTATAAAGGGCATTCTTTCAGAACTCTGGCCATATACTCCAACATTGGACCCATGGCACTGAAAAAGGGGACAAAATCGCAAATGGACAAAAAAAGTAATTAACTTTTCAATTATTCTACAAAGTTGAATTTAAGATGTATACAAGAACTTTCAATTTTATCTGAAAACTACCTATTCCCTGTATTAAAATAGTTTTGTTAAAAAAAATTAAAAAAAATAAACCAAAAAATAAAAAAAATGAAGATTTTGCATCTGAAAAAAACAAATAACTTAATTTAAATAAATAATGAAGAAATTAATTATTACAATAACTGTAAGAATATTCCGTTGAGAGAACGATATTAGAATTATTTTTCAAAGATCATAACACGTATATGGTCAATACAGCTGGAAAACTGAAGCACATAAATCTTGTGCAGGAAGTTACTACTCAATTACCTCCCTTGAGTGAGTCAATGGGAACAGGGTTGGCAAACTACCAGTTTGTTTTCATACCCCAACAATCTTCGGAAACAGGTACCGGGTTCACAGGAAAGCGTCAGAAAATGGCGGTCCCTACGAAGTGGAGGGAACAGTTTTTTCAGAGACCTTTCATGGGAAGAGCTGGCTTAAATTTATCAAAATCTTCCAGTTCAAAAGGCGCAGTATACATCCAACTTTGCGACTGTACGCGCGGGACTAGCTGCGGCCTCCATGGTCGTCCGTCGGTCGGCCACCAACGAAGAAAAACGACCTGGTGAATCCTTCCAGTGGGAAATTTTTGAAACCTCACATATCACGACAATCTACGAGATTCTCGTTTCAAAACCATCTTCGTTTGAAAGACATTTTTCCATTGGCTCACTGATGACGAACGTCGGAGTTTCGACTGTTTTGATAAATATGGCGACCTCCGTTTTCCTCTGGTACAGTCTCTGACTGAATTTGGACATAAAATATTTAACATGTACGATGAAATAGCAAAGAGAAATTAATAAAAACAACAAGGAGTTTAAAGAATATTTATTGTAGGACACAATCTGATAAAAACAATTCATTTTACGGATGTTTAGCATATAAATTCACGCAAAGTTGCAGGACAGTGAAATTGTGTTTTTCATTAAATTCGTACGTCATTTAGCCCCTGAGCTGAACTCCCTAATATCAACTCCAATAGTATCGTTATTGTTTTCAATTTAGTAATTTTATTGAATTTTGTACTTTAATGGACTGATAACCTTAAAATGTCCCGTGTCCAGAAGAACTCCCTCCCCCCCCCCCATGATCGATCACATTGCACCATGTTAATGAATGGATATGCATGGTGAGAAGAGCAGAATCTAGGAGTTCATAGTCACAGTAATCTTGTAACAAGATGTACATGTGACCAGTTTAGTTTGGAATGTTCGCAGTACTGCATGTAGTATTGGATTCATGCTGCACACGTTAATGTATATGATGTAGGTGAAATGTGCTTGGAATGAAGCCCTTGACTGTTTTGATTGGAGGATAAGACAGGGGCCGATTTCATGAAACCTCACTTGACTTGAGTTTTCCAAGGGCGATTTTTGCACTCGACCAAGTGCACTTCAAAATATCTCAAGTTGTTTCACCAAAGGTTTTTAGCCGCACTTGGTTAAGTGATGTTTGAAGTGACCTTTTTGGAACTCTTTTGCACGGTTTGGTAATGAATAGTACCCCCGCAGAAGCAAGTGTATGCTCAAAATACTTTATGCGTAGGAGCCGATCGGTAGAATTTCAGGTGTCAAATAAATATGTCTCTGCCATTTTTGGATCTATGAGATGAAGAACAATGCCCGTACGTGCATTATGATGCATGGGCACATGAAAAAAACTTATTTTTCAGCATCATCTCCCTTCGTATTGGTCATTTCAAGTACGTTTTTATTTCAAGTGTGGCTTTCAAGGGAGGTCATACCACACTTGAACTCAAGTGCGATTTCGGGTTCAAGTGAACTTTCATGAAAAGCAAAAACTCAAGTCAAGGGAGGTTTTCAAGTGCACTCCAACTTTCAAGTGTGAAAATTGCCTCGAGTGAGGTTTCATGAAATCGACCCCTGGTCTAGTATGTTTACCCTTCTCCTCAAGGTTGACGCCACACCAATTTCTTTTTTGTTTCACGGGCAGATTTTATTTTATTTTCTTCAAGGTTGGAGGTGATAATAAAAATGAAACTGAACATTGGAAGTTCAGCCCTTTCTTTGTGCAGGTTTCTGCTTATCTGGCTCGCTCCATAATGTCAAAATAGTATAGCCTCCTATCTTAAGAGAAATGAAAATGTGCATGTGAAACACAAAATAAGATTGTTGTGGCCTGAATATGTGTATGAACGTTGAGAATGTGGCACAGGAGTTCTAACCTCTATAATATTGTTTGTACCATGACGATTGAGTGTGACTGG
>JAVTVY010030043.1:0-12148 GCA_036873755.1 Hanleya hanleyi
AAAATGTTCGTTGTTGTCAGGCGTATGACTGGAAACAGCAATGCTAGGGACCGGCTGAATATCTAGGCTCTTCTGAGCTGTGGGTATAGGCCGGCTCTCCGTGATCGCCTCACCAGTGGCATTCGTCTTCCTGGGCTCGTCTTCACTGGGACTGACCCTCCTGGGTGCATCTTCAGTGGGAATTTGTCGCGTGGTGACGGGGCATGAATCAAACGTTGATGATGTCTTAACTGACTGGGTCGTTTGAAGAGTTGACCACAATCGTTACATTGTTTCGTCGCGTCCTCGTGGAGTGCTCTCCCATGGCGCCGTAAAATATCCCCCCGATTAAATGACCGTGAGCACGTTTTACAAGTATACGTCAATGCATTGTGGGCGGAGGACTCGTGGCGTCGTAAATTGTTTAGACGAGTAAATGACTTCAGGCATGTCGTGCAAGTCAACACATCGACTGCGGATCAGCGAATGATGTCGGACGTCAAGAACCCGGAAGTTAGAGGGGAGGTGACCGGCCTATCGACCAATCAGAAGCCATCATTTCAGAAAGTTCAAACTTCGTTCAGTGTAACCTAAACGTCTTCGGGCAATCCATGATACTGAGCCCGTCGTTACACCTTAACACTCTAACATAACGCCATGATATAGACCGGAGAGAGAACAACAACAGCAACAACAACAAGGATGACACATGAGAGAACAACAACAACAAGAACTTGTTTTTTTCATATAGTTTGTTCTCCCCAATGTTACATCATACCCACGCTGGGGGAGCCGCGTTGGGTATATTTACAATTCAAGAAGATTCTTGTCAAATCAGAGGCCACCATTTGCATCTGTCATATTCGTTCCTGTCCGTTAGATGTATTCTCGGCTACTCTTGTCCAATCAGAAGTCGCCGTTTCAGAAAGTTCCATCTTCGGCCATGTTCGCTCTGAACCGTTTGTTCTAATCGTCATCGGGCAGGCCAGGATACCGTTGAGGAAACATATCCTCAGATAGTTGTTTGTGCATTCTGAGTATCTCTCAGTGCATGGGTGAATACTTTCATCCGATGGGGGTGGTGGGTCAGTTTAACCACGAAGAACGTAACATTGGTGACCCGCTCCACTATCCACTCGGTGTTGGGACGCTGGTCATAGGCCCATTCCAAGGGATCCACAGTTTCCAGTTGGGCCAGCATCGTCTCTAGCGACGCCCGATTGGTGATTGTGAAAGGATGGTCGTACACTGGGTTGATGGCACTGGAATAGAAATAGCACAATTCACGCGTCATCTTATGGCATAAGATATACCCAAATGCTACATTTAATGTGAAGGACGTAGGTTGGTCATTGAAGATGGCTTCCACGTAGCTGCGTAGACGGGCGAGGTCGGTCAGTCGGAAATTGTACAAGTCCAATATAGGGCGATGACGGTGGAAGCAGTGTCGGATCATGGACCAATGGCGTCGATACATCTCACTCACTGGATGATCTTCGGGTAAGAGGTCGCTGGGAACATCCACCGCATCTTCCAGAAAATGTTCGTTGTTGTCAGGCGTATGACTGGAAACAGCATTGCTAGGGACCGGCTGTATATCTAGGCTCTTCTGAGCTGTGGGTATAGGCCGGCTCTCCGTGATCGCCTCACCAGTGGCATTCGTCTTCCTGGGTTCGTCTTCACTGGGACTTACCCTCCTGGGTGCATCTTCAGTGGGAATTTGTCGCCGTGGTGACGGGGCATGAATCAAACGTTGATGATGTCTTAACTGACTGGGTCGTTTGAAGAGTTGACCACAATCGTTACATTGTTTCGTCGCGTCCTCGTGGAGTGCTCTCTCATGGCGCCGTAAAATATCCCCCCGATTAAATGACCGTGAGCACGTTTTACAAGTATACTTCAAGGCATTGTGGGCGGAGGACTCGTGGCGTCGTGAATTGTTTAGACGAGTAAATGACTTCAGGCATGTCGTGCAAGTGAACATGTCGACTGCGGATCAGCGAATGATGTCGGACGTCAAGAACCCGGAAGTTAGAGGGGAGGTGACCGGCCTATCGACCAATCAGAAGCCATCATTTCAGAAAGTTCAAACTTCGTTCAGTGTGACCTAAACGTCTTCGGGCACTCCATGATACTGAGCCCGTCGTTACACCTTAACACTCTAACATAACGCCATGATATAGACCGGAGAGAGAACAACAGCAACAACAACAACAAGGATGACACATGAGAGAACAACAACAACAAGAACTTGTTTTTTTTTCATATAGTTTGTTCTCCCCAATGTTACATCATACCCACGCTGGGGGAGCCGCGTTGGGTATATTTACAATTCAAGAAGATTCTTGTCAAATCAGAGGCCACCATTTGCATCTGTCATATTCGTTCCTGTCCGTTAGATGTATTCTCGGCTACTCTTGTCCAATCAGAAGTCGCCATTTCAGAAAGTTCCATCTTCGGCCATGTTCGCTCTGAACCGTTTGTTCTAATCGTCATCGGGCAGGCCAGGATACCGTTGAGGAAACATATCCTCAGATAGTTGTTTGTGCATTCTGAGTATCTCTCAGTGCATGGGTGAATACTTTCATCCGATGGGGGTGGTGGGTCAGTTTAACCACGAAGAACGTAACATTGGTGACCCGCTCCACTATCCACTCGGTGTTGGGACGCTGGTCATAGGCCCATTCCAAGGGATCCACAGTTTCCAGTTGGGCCAGCATCGTCTCTAGCGACGCCCGATTGGTGATTGTGAAAGGATGGTCGTACACTGGGTTGATGGCACTGGAATAGAAATAGCACAATTCACGCGTCATCTTATGGCATAAGATGTACCCAAATGCTACATTTAATGTGAAGGACGTAGGTTGGTCATTGAAGATGGCTTCCACGTAGCTGCGTAGACGGGCGAGGTCGGTCAGTCGGAAATTGTACAAGTCCAATATAGGGCGATGACGGTGGAAGCAGTGTCGGATCATGGACCAATGGCGTCGATACATCTGACTCACTGGATGATCTTCGGGTAAGACATCGCTGGGAACATCCACCGCATCTTCCAGAAAATGTTCGTTGTTGTCAGGCGTATGACTGGAAACAGTAATGCTAGGGACCGGCTGGATATCTAGGCTCTTCTGAGCTGTGGGTATAGGCGGCTCTCCGTGATCGCATCACCAGTGGCATTCTTCTCCCCGGGTTCATCTTCAGTGGATCTGTCCCTCCTGGGTGCCTGTTTAGTGGAAAGTTGTCCCTCATGCCCTGGTGACGGACCATGAATCAAACGCTCATGCCGTTTTAACTGACTGGGTCGTCTGAAGAGTTGACCACATTCTTCGCATGGACGCTTGGGTGGCCCATGAATTGAACGTCCATGGCGCTGTAAATGATCTGGGCGCTGAAACGACAGTGTAGGCCTACATATCGTACAGCTATACCGGGCGGTTCCATCGTGCTTGGTAGCCTCATGGCGGCGCAAGTCGTGCCGGCGAGTGTCTGGTGAAATGGCCAGGCCGTTTCCTTTTTATAGCAAGCTAGCTGTTGATCTATTTTTAGCACAATCAGTTCAACTTGGACGTCAGCGACAAGAACCCGGATGTAGGCGTGTGTGTATGTGTGTGCTTGCGAGTGTGTTTCTTGGATCGGAGCTCTTGGAGCCCAAAGCCTGTGGAGCTCAGAGCTCGGAAGTGACATTTGCATATGACCTCTGTGAGGTCACTTCCGCTTCCGTTCACGCGACCGGAACTGACCTTTGACCCCGGCGCGCGCGGTGTAAAGGTTTCTACCGCGGTGGAAACCTTTGCGCGCCGGCGCATGCGCAGATTAACGCGACTTGCACTTAAAAACACACCATTCTGACTCTAACCCACACAAGCTTCACTCTGACACCTTCCACGACCCATTCGGACCCATAGCGGTCCATCTCTACCCCAAACACACACCCACATACCCCCCAAAATGCCTGCTTTCTATACTACGACCAGGCTGCGCATGCGCACATTGACGCGACTTGCACTTAAAAACACGCCATTTTGACTCTAACCCACACAAGCTTCACTTTGACACCTTCCACGACCCATTCGGACCCGTAGCGGTCCATCTCTACCCCAAACACACACCCACATACCCCCCCAAAATGCCTGGTTTCTATACTACGACCAGACTGCGCATGCACAGACTATTAACAACTTACGAACCATTAGTCCAGACGGATGCTCCTCCTCGAGAGCTTCAAAATAAGACCTCATACGACACCATTGGACCACCAGGGACTCACCTAGACTCCAACACGTCCACCCCGTATGGATTTATACATACATTGGGCTTATACCCCAGTATATGGGTCTATATGGGCCTACCCAGGCCATCATGTTCTAAATGACGAGACTAAGAAAACAAATCCAAACAACCATACCGCAAATGTCTAGAAGTGGGGTTCCCAGTGGGACAAACATTGGTCCTATACCCCAGTATGGGGTTATATGGGTCTATATGGGTCTCGGTGACTTTTTTCAAAAATTTCACCGATTCGCTCTGCGACACTTCGTATCATGTTCTAAATGACGAGACTAAGAGAACAAATCCAAACAACCCTACCGCAAATGTCTAGAAGTAGGTTTCCCAGTGGGACAAACATTGGCCCTATGCCCCCAGTATGGGACTATATGGGTGTATATGGGCTGTATGGTATTTTTTCAAAAATTTCACCGATTCGCTCCGGGACACTTCCTATCATGTTTGTCTTGACGAGACTAAGAAAACGAGACCCCACAACCTATATCGCAAATGTCGAGAAGTAGGTTTCCCAGGATGGTCCTATACCCCCCATACCCCATATAGGCATTTTTCGTAATTTAGGATAAAGTCTGTGTTCCGTATTTTTTCAGCAAATATTTTACATACACCCACCCTGGAACTAGGGAGAGATAACTCTATTGATAGGCAAGCCCCGTTAAGCCCGGCGACCTATACACCCCCATACCCCATATAGGCATTTTCCCGGATTTTTCGATAAAGTCCGTTTTCCGTTTTTTTTTTCAGGAAAAATTTTACATGCACCCACCCATGACTGGATGCCCCTTCACGAATGCTTCACATTGATACCTCATACGACCCCATCGGCCCATTAGGGGCTCCCCTACATGCCAAAACGTCTATTTCCATACCCTTTTCCCACAATTCCGTGTCTGCGCATGCGCAGAATGGTGACAACGCCCGAGCCGCTAGTCCAGTCAGATGCCCCTTCACGAATGCTTCACATGGATACCTCATATGACCCCACTGGACCATTACTGGCTCCCCTAGCTCCAAAACGTCTATTTCCATACCCTTTGGCCACCGCGCATGCGCAGAATGCCGATATTTCAACCCCACACCCAGTCCATCAGATGCCCCTTCACGAATGCTTCACTTTGATACCTCACTCGACCCCATCGGCCCATTAGGGGCTCCCCTAGCTCCAAAACGTCTATTTCCATACCCTTTGGCCACCGCGCATGCGCAGAATGCCGATATTTCAACCCCACACCCAGTCCATCAGATGCCCCTTCACGAGTGCTTCACTTTGATACCTCACTCGACCCCATCGGTCCATTAGTGGCTCCCCTAGCTCCAAAACGTCTATTTCCATACCCTTTGGCCACCGCGCATGCGCAGAATGCCGATATTTCAACCCCACACCCAGCCCATCAGATGCCCCTTCACGAATGCTTCACTTTGATACCTCACTCGACCAAATCGGTCCACTATGGACCCACCTAGGCCACAAAACGCCTATTTAGGTATTCCCCGTATACATTAACATTGGAAGTCACCCCATGGGACTACTTCCTGTCCGCGGAGGCAGACCGCCTCACCGCGGATGAATACATGGAACTATTTTTTGATGATTTGAAAAACTCGCTTCTGATTGGACGAGAGCTCCGCACGAGAGCTCCGCATCATGTTCACACTCCTGCATGTCATAACCTGGATGACCTTGGCCTAGTTTAAGTGCACAAAGGTCAATGCGACTCAATTTGCTGTTTATATACTACTAATGTGCATGGCAACGAATGTTCCGCAACATGTAGAATCGAAAGTTCTTATACACACTCTGTGACGGATTTGCGACTGCTGCACACACATTAAATCATTCAACAACAAATCCATCTTTAATCTCAACGCAGAGAGCGTGTCTTGAGCACTTTCACACTTTGAGCTTGTACTTGTTTGACCAACTATAATTCGGAAATGATATTTGTCAAACTCTATTTTTCGTACGCGTTGCAAAGCAAAATGGGGAAGGGCATTACCTAACTGACCGTTATGACATACCTACATGTACAGATGAGGATAACCCAATGTGGTGTGTCTCTCTAAGTAATAGGGTTGGAGGAAAATCAGACCGAGGTACATGAGATGTCTATAAATTCAAAGCAGAGAAAATTAAGTCGGATGTTCCCTTACCAAGGGGAATAACTAATATTGCCTACTTGTCACAGAGCAAAGCCGAGAACAGCGTCCAATGTCGAGTATACAAAACTTTAAAAGATGAAAAAAATTAAACGATATATTTTGTCTACCTAGATGCCATGTCAATTTGATCTCGATCGAATTTGGAGAGAAATATCAAACCAGCGTCTGACATGACTAATAGTGAAAGGCCTTGACTAAAAGTGCAAAGGAGAGGAAATTGAAAATGACTTTCTATCTACACAAGGGAAACAACTAAATATACCGAATTTTATGTTGCTTTAAACATTTTTTTCTGCCAAACTGACATAGCTGAAACGGCGTTCGGTTCAAGTAAGGGGAACAACTCCAAGTGGCATGTGTCGTATCTGTCGTCAAGCAAACTAGCGAGGAAATCGAATTGACGTGTCTGACATAGACATTAAATTAGGCGAGACATTCGGGACTCTTGCCATATCGTACATGCTCATACCCAAGTGTGACACATCTGTCCTACTAAAAAAAAAACATTCTACGATGAGCCAACCACAGCCCCTACCACTACCATATTTTATCTTCATTTCTTTCTGACTGTATGGTGAACTATTTATGACAATCAAGAGTGATTTATTTGCATGGGTCCCTTTTAGATGTTATATAAAGAATATGAACGTATCATACCATCCTGGTATTTGTCGTTACATGGGAAACGTCGGCATACTCTGGTGAATCTACCGACAAAACAAACATTTACTTCGAAGCTGTCGACACATTATATATTTAACTGCCCTTCGGGTAGACGTACCAGACACAATGATCACGGCCGTTGCTCATGGTAGAAACTGTGGGGATAACTAATCTATATCGTAATTGACAGATATAGAACACACTTTAAATTCTCGCCGACAGCGGAAGGAAATTACCGAGATATACATGGTGACTATTGCAAACGTCACCAGTATCTCTGGTTGAATGGCACATGGAAAAGGCGACGATAAAGAAAATTAGTCGAATGGATTAGTCAATACATTGTTCTCGAACACCAGTGTCGCTGATGTCTTTTTTGTCCATTTGTCGCGGAAACTTCTCACAACTGGAGCTGGGAGTTAGATGCCCTTTTTGGATCTTGTTATTTCCCCAAATGATCTCACCACTGTCAGGGCGAAGCTCCATGGCCTTTCGGCCAACGCTGTGGCTGTACGATGGACACAAAACAAACGGGCAGTTTCCCGGCCACCATTGGACACATGATGTCTTTTTTTTATCATGATCCCGCAGCTATCTTCAAACAGTGGCCACTCAATGAAGACATAGACCTACAGTTACTCATTTCGACACGATTTAGTTGATTGCACGCATGTATGAAACAAAGTTAATTACGTATAATACCAATGTACAATATGCTGGTACATATATCGTATTGAGATACGTCATGGGAATGATATAGACAATCGTAAAATAGAATACTCTACACCATTTATTTAATGGTCTGGTAATTGAAAGACACGGATGTGTTATCAACTTTTTATATTGTAGACAATTTCATTTATCGATAGCATGAATAAAAAGCACAGCGATGTGGACAGACGGATCTTTGAGCTCCAAAAACAAGTCAGCGGTTTAAAAGACATTCTCAGGCATGATGCAGAGAAGGTGTTGAGCCGGAGAGAAAACATGGATGATAAAGAAAAGCGAAAAGAAGCCGATTTAATCCACAGGTAATACATGTTCTAATTACAGTTAATTATGGAAGTATACCGTACATACCGGTACGGAGCTATACCGCATCGCAGCCAGTCGCACTTCTCATTCGACAAACGCTATATCGATGACCTTCTCGCTGTGGATAGTCGCTATATTAAGCCTACCTGGCCGGGGAGATGGGGGCACTTTCCGCGCCCCTCCCGTTGTTTTTTGCGCATATCTCCGGAACGACAAACATCATGAGGTTTTTGGGATGAAAACACCTGAATAAAAAAAAATCGAAAAATCTGAGCGAAAAATCGTCCAAAAATGTCTTTTGAAAATGACGTCACAGTGACGTCATCATGACCGCCATTTCTTGATTTTTAAAAAAATATTTTCTAGTAGAGCTTGCCCCATAGATATAGTGTAGTAAGTTTCAGCCCTGTAGCCTTAGGGATAGCGAAAATATATAGGAGGCACTTTCCGCCCCCACCAATCTGCGATACACCCGAAATCGCCCAGGCCAAATGGGGTTATGTTTCTTTTTTGGTTACATATAAGAACGAACGCAGTAACACATCAGTAACTTCATTGATTACTTCTAAGTTACTGAATGGCTGCCAACTCAGTCTTCTTCCCGACCAGTACCTTTTAGTGACTACACGGTACAGTTAGGAAAGATCCCCTTGCGATAAAGTTCCGTTGTCAAGTTGGTCACCAATCAGTCACTGAACAGTACCAAGCTGTCGCCAATCATTTACCACACATTTCATTTATGTTATAACCTATCGGTTACGAATCAGTAGCTGACCGGTAGCCTTCAAGTCAGAGCTGCATGTTGCTACAAATCTGGGATCTTTGCGCCTTCCAATCGGTAACCAATCAGTTACTGGTATGTAACGGGATAGAGCCTGTCATTTACTGTTATCGGTAACAGGATGCCTTCAACAAACGCTTCTATATTAATGCTTGAATTGACCAGAAATAGAATTGGAAAGTTAGACGTTCAATGATTTCCAAACACCACGCTAAATCAGCAACGCTCTTTGATGTTTGTTTCCCTAGCCGCCTACCACCGTCACGTGTGAAGCATGAGGTCTGGAGTATCACATATCTAACGTTATAGTTTCTAAACTACCTCGAGCATCCAAAACTTGAATGAATTATACCAAAGGTGTAAATAGCTTCGAAAGCTACACGAAAGAGGAAGAAAGGTGGTCAGCATATTTGGTGATCCATTATTCCCACAGATCAATTTCACATAAATTAGGTTGAAAGTAACTCCGAAAATGGAAGTCATTGTGATAAATATTCTATATTTCGGCTTTGCTTATGCCATCATCAGGAATACATATAAACAATTGGAGTATACAGTCAGCTATATATACAAGTTTGAGTAGAAAAGGCGGCAAATATACAAGCGAGCATTGGAGTTCAGCAAACAATACCACTGGTGTGAGTTGCGCTCAATATATTAGTGAGTACTAGTCAATACAATGAAGCTCATGTTCACCTAAAGACAATCAGGTCCTTAGATGCCATTATTCCATGATTTAGTTTGGGTGTTTTACTCTTGATAGCAAGTGCTTCTTTGAACAGTAGTTCATTCCAATTCTTAGCTTGGTCTATTATTTTAACATTTGGTAATAACATGTGAGGGGACAGAGCAAATGTACGTCTTTTGTCTGCACCAACTGGTATAGTCATGAGATAATTGGTGATATCTGCTGAATAATCAATGTGACGTGATCATTGTGGTACTCTTGGATATTTATGCATTTTCTGGTGCAGCTTGACCAACTGGTAATTTGTGGTAAATTTCAAATCCTTAGTCTTAGGAATAGCGAATTTTGTTATTGTCTGCTGACCGTGAATGCCAATCAGATAAATTGGATCGAGGCGACTCTAGAGGAAATCTTCCTTCGGCACCTCACCTACAATGCACGACGTCGTACGGCTTAAATTTCTCACAAAAACAATAAATCTACATATATTTGTCGAATGACACATAACGTCGTTAACACGAGCTATCCATGAAATGTATAGGCATTTCAGTAGGCATGTATATATTTCATGGGATCTCACTAGTGTACCTCTAGTGCCTCTAGCCAAGAATACGGCAGACAGGTCATTGTTTTAACCACCTGTGAGGGCGGCGTGTTTCGTGCTTGTCTGTGTCGTCAGATATCTGAAAACACATATACAGGTTTATTCCGAACTGCTTACTGGTACCTGTATATGTCTGGGGTTTCTCATATATGTACCGCGGTATGACTGATTTGCATATGAACTTCGTTTATGCATTATCTTAATCCAATTAATTGATCTGCCGGTTGTTATCATTATGTTTTGTCATGTGCATGCTATTTGCAATTGTCTGCTTGCATCGCCACGATAACTGACTTTGCCCGTGCAAATAATTGCGGTTAATGTTGTTTTTTGTGACTCGTCGCGATCGTATGTTGTACGTTGGATTGTAGAGCTGGCACCTGGTTAGATATGCAAATATAGTCAACCGGTGAGTAGGTGTGAGCGTCGCTGGATATCTGTCGTACTGGTTAAATGTTCGAGGCTGGCTCCGGGAAAGGGACATTTTAAGGTACCATGTTTGCCTGTTTTTGTTTTCCTTTCTCTTAAGTAATCTAGGCGATTAACGGTACCATGCCTGCCCGATCGTCTTTATTATTTCCTTACAGACGGCACTCTGATTGCCTGGTCAAGGGTTATGTTTGGTTAAAAGTATTTTTGATTTATTGAAGTACTTTCCTGGAGCCGCCAGCCTTTATATTTATGTTCTATTTATCATTTGTAACTAATCAGCGTTTCCAGTCTTAAATACATGTATCAAAATTGCAAATATTGTGTTTGTTGTTCTGTGTTGTTTGGGCTGAGTTTGATACTTCCGCTGGTTGTTTACCGCCAAGAATCTAAACGAACCTGGGAAAACGAGAAGTCCGACTGTGGAAAAGTAGTTCCCATTACATTTTGGTGCCGTGACCAGGGTTCTTGGTTAGTGTGAACGACTTTGGATGTGTCTCTCGGTTCGTGTATCAACACAGAACATCATTGATAGCCGCTAGGTGTAGCATATGGCGGAGGGATTCGAATACACTGCACCACAGGTTGGGGCAAGGAGTAAGTTTCAGGCAGGAATGGCTTCCCATGAAGATTGGCCTAACTCGGGGCGTAGTGATATGGGACCGGGGTGCCCTCCTTTCGCGGATGACAGGTTCAAAAGGGAAGCAGAAGTTTCTTTAGCATGTGACCGACTTGACCAACTTCTTAGCGATCAAATGACCAGGTTAGGCGGAGGAACTCCTAGGAAAATGAGAACGAATCGGGGGGAGTCAACATTTGATCGGCGCACAAACATTGCGGGCTCCGATAATATGGATTCGCCACCGTCTGCGGTTGAGGTGACAAAAACCGCTAGCCAGCGGAAATTGAGTAGACGCGAAAAAGAGCCTGATAGGTTCGATGGGAAAAATATTGATTGGAAAGATTATATCGTACATTTTAAACAGGTGGCCCTCTGGAATGGGTGGACTCGTTCGGAGATGGGTCAACAGTTATCTATGGCATTGCGTGGAGATGCTCAAAAGCTTCTCGGCGATTTGCCTGGTATACAGTTGACCAGTTACGAGGCTTTGAAAGCATTATTGGCGAAAAGGTTTGACCCTCAGGAACGGGAGGTCGCTCATAGGTGCGAGTTTCGGTCGCGTAGGCAAAAAAATGAGGAATCCCCATCGGATTTTGGGTATGCTTTACGTCGACTAGCCAGTTTAGCCTTTCCAGAAATGCCACATATCTATAGAGAAACCAATGTACTTGAACAGTTTTTGAATGGAATTGGCTCACCCGAGTTGAAGGAGCATATCATTTTTAGACATCCGAAGACACTGGAGAGTGCTGTCGCATTGGCCGTGGAATTTGAGGCTGTGAAGGGAACAAAACCATGCCCTGTTAAGCCGAAGATTGATAAGGAGAGTAATCAGCTAGGAGTAAAAGCGGTAACTAGTGACGCGTCAGAGAATAAATTTGATGCATTGGAACAGTTAAT
>JAVTVY010030044.1:0-12718 GCA_036873755.1 Hanleya hanleyi
GAAAATACTGTTATACGATCACTTTCTAAATGATAAGAAATATAAGAAATATTCCCTTGCAGTTCTCTTCATTATCTCAAGTTAGTACGGCTGTTAAGATCACCCATCAATAAACAGTGTTTAGGGAGCTGATCGTAAAGATTCTGATATTCACTAAGATGGAGGCTCCAAGAAGAAGGTATTTACACCGTGAATAATATGCTTACAGAATTCAAAGTAACACGAACTGCTATAGTTGTAAACCCGTCTCTAATAAAGGGATAGAACACCATTGAAAAAAGTATGATGTAAATGAAAAAATAGTTCCATCACAGTCAAAAATTATTTTTTATTTATTTTTCCGATTTTTCTTTTAACCGAATGAAACGCATTTGATATGTGTTTGTATGGTGGTCTGTTATGACCATCCATTTTCCCTTCCTCTCAATTATTTCAGATACCCACAAAACACTCATCGTTATTCTGGCTAAATAGGGAAGCAGACATCAATAGGGAAGTATTTTGAAGGTTTAACGTAAAACATTATTGCTTATTTAATGGTTAAACAACCATGTACGTAGATTACATAATGAGACTTACATGAGGCAACTGGGCCAGAACTATGTGTTTGCCATTTCACCAACATTTGTCTGTACGCAACTTTTTTAGAAAACCCATGGTGTGCAAGGAGGTCTTCAACTACAACCTGCCCACAGATACATATCGAAAAATGTCGAATATATACTTAACCCGTTACCCGTTACGTTATCAGCAAATAAGCAAAGATTGTTCCTCTCAGATTTGCAGATTTGTTATTATGTCCATATCTAGTCCATATTACAGTGTGTACATTTGATTATAACATCGAGAAATATATCAAAAAGAACAATGAGGAATGGCACTTACAGGCCACCATCCAAAGTTTATCGGCTTTTTGCTCAGTTGAAAAAAATCGGAAAAATAAATATAAAATACTTTTGGACAGTGATGCAACTATTCTTTCATTTACAACATATTTTTTCAAGGGTGTTTTATCCCTTTAAATCAATAAGGCTATGTAAAACACCCATTTCAACCCGTATTAAAGAACCGCCTCTAGCCTTTCCATGTTCTTGCAAAGCATAGGAATGATACGGTGTATACTGCCGTAATTCAAGTATATTTTTATCTGCTTCCATTCAAACAAAGTTCCATTCAAACAGAGAGCTCAGAGTTCATGATCCTAAGTTAACAAGTGAAGCTCATTTAAATTTGGCCAAACTCCTCTGTAGTTCCATTGAAAGAAGGTTGAAGACTGAGCCATTTTTAGTTTATATAAAGAAATAGCACGCAAGACCATACAGACTAGGAAATAGGAGTGTCAACTTAGTCATTGTGGACGTTTAATTAAAGGTCATCTCCTTGGCTTTTATGATTGTTTTTCTGCTCTTCCCGCAGCTGCTGAATAGCTTTGTTCTAATTGCTATGAATTTGTTCAGCTGACTTATTTTTGTTTTGACCTCTGGCTTAAGGAAGTCTTGCCGGGTCGTTCATTATCACAAGTTTTATCTATATGCTCAACAACCGCGTTATTGTCTGTTGTGGAATTCATAGGTGTACCTGTGTTGAGAATGGAGTTATCAACTTCATTTTCACCTTGTGTTTTTTTCATCCTTTGTTTCTTCATGTAGTCTTACATTTCCGTCCGGACTGACCACACCTCAGGCATTTGCACTTATATGGACAATCCCAATACATCTGAATTTCTTCTCCGCAGGTGTAACAGGTCTTAACTTGACCTTTATACCAAGAGGAAGTCCATAATTTTCAGCATAATTGCAGAGGGAAGAGTGGTTTTGACGCCAGACATCCAAACCTTTCTAATCCCAGTTTTCAAGTCTCTGTCAAAGGTAAAGAACTCGTCAGAAATGTAATGAACTTCACCATATTTCTCAGGTATCTGTATAATGTCGACGTGTGGCATCTTCACAGGGCATTTTATTTTGACAAGTACTTTCGTGGGTGCAATCTCCTCAAAGCGACCACACTGATCTTGAAAATTCAAGATACTGTTTCAGAGAAGAATATCTTTGACCTGTTTATTTCGTAGTGTCACAATCCAAAGATCCTTTGATAACTGCACTAATCCACGAAGGACTTTCGGCACTGATCCGACAGACTCTTTTAAAGCACGATTCAGTCCTAAGAGTTTTGGCTCAGTTGCCCCTCAAACAGTTTGTTTGCCATAGCACTAGAGAAATGAGAGGACAAAATATACTCCCACCTAGAGTGCCTCACAACAAAATTTCCACCTAGGGAGCTCCAGAAAAGATTAATTCGAACAAAACAAAAGTTGCAAACAGTTTCACAAAAGCCCGCGTTATATATTAACACAGTGTTTTCGAGGACTCAAATGCCCCGAATGACAACGTTTCATGTAATGCAGCGTCATCTATCTACACGTGGGTGGTTGGGTGGGTTCAGGTTCCTGTTGCTTCAATGCATTTTGCTGAGAAGCAACAGGAACTTGATAGTGTGATGTCTAGCACTGTAATATCACTTGTCTTTATTGCACCATGTAAGCGTCCTGTCTGTGTCTTGTGCGCTGTTCTCCGTGTATTATAGGGTGGATGGAGGGTGTCTGGTTCCATGCTGCTTCAAAGATTTCTTCTTTGAAGTAGCAGGAACACAACTGGGCTGGGTGGTGCTTAGTTGGTTCGTCGTGATATAGCTGAAATATTGTTGAAAGCGACGTTAAATTCTATTCACTCACCCATCTATCTACACAAGGAAAATGTTTATCTTAGTCAACCCAGCCGGGCTGGTCAAGGCAAAAATAAATTGTCTCGAACAGTGAAAATCTGACGAATGAACTAAAAATTTCGCCATGCACAGACGCCAAAATCGTTCTCAAAATATAATACACTAGACATCTGGAATAACACTCGCTTCAAACTCGAGAAATACTGAAAATCACAGAGACCAAATTGCATGCGCAAATTACGGAGCCGTAAAAGGGACATGGAAATTATTTTTTTCAACCCCTGAATTTTTTTTTTCTTCTTATTAAGTCGTTATAACGACTTAAAAAAAAAAAAAAAAAAAAATGGGGGCTGAAATTTTTTCTTTTCGTCTTATTAAGTCGTTATAACGACTTAATAAAAAAAAAAAAAAAAAAAATAGGGGCTATTTTTTTTTAAATTTTTTTTTTATTATGTCGTTATAACGACTTAATTGACCAATGAAATTGCAGCATTAAGTCGTTATAACGACTTATTAAGTCGTTATAACGACTTAGTTGACCAATGAAATTCCGTCTTACTTCTGCAGCTTTTATTTTGTTAACTGACAACTCCCCGGTGAAACAGCGTTTAGATATGCAGTATGAAGTCTGATAATGCCATTGAAGTAATAAACTTTGGATAAATTGGAGAGATATGTAGGCTATAGAGGTGGGAAAAGTTGACGGCGTCTGCCGACTAAAAGGCAACCCTATGACTCTATGCCCAAACCTGCCAATTCACATGGATTCTCTGTGTTGGTCCGATAATATCGCCAAAATTGTTTTGCTCGCCACCAACCATTACAGATAATTGAGGAGCTTGTAGCGTTGGCTCGAGCGGTATGGCGGCTCACTTCAAAGAATTAAAAATGGGTCAGACATGCTGATAATTGTATAGGTATAGCTGTAGTCCACTCCTAAACAGCCAAGCGAAAAAATGTGAAATGCAGACGGATTTTACTAACACCTATTCAGGCACGGCGGAGCCGGGGGAGAGGGGTGGGATGGGTTGAGAGGCTAAACACTGGATTATAGTTTTGATAATTTTCGCAGAGAATAACACATGTGATACAAATGCCGTAATCCTACTATCATAATGCACCACAACACAGCGTTTGCATGCGTAAATTCGACACTTTCTGGGAGAGCCGTTCATAGATTGAACAAGACTGAACTTATGGAGTTTTACATCCAGTTATGAAAAATGGAGAGACCCATGCAATCAAAAACATGAGAGTGGGAACTGAGCTCCAGATCGAGCAACGGTTTAATGTTCATTCAAAACAAACAGAAAATATACCGTCAAAATGCACCAAAACAAAATAAATCGAACATAATGTATGTAGATTAACTTTCACTTTTGTTTCGCATAAGCACGCATCGATATTGAAAAGTATCAGACCTTATGCCCCCATTTGACATTCTGGTAAAACACATACAAATCAGGACTAACACTTCACACGTGGAGCGCTCGTAGCCATAATGTTTTCATATTCAACATCGAAATATAGTACGCTCACAAACCACATAAATAGATGTCTGTTTAATATATCAATAGATACTCTGATTACATAATCCACATTCGTTTATTTTAGATATAATTTCAAGATATTATTTCTACGTGAAATTCCAGGGTTCGCTGATCTCTCTCTCATTTTTTTTACAGGTCTAATTGGGGGGGGGAGGGACCCCTGACCCCGCCCCCGTAGATCTGCCCTTGATAGTGCCTATCTAAACGCTGTTTCACCGGGGAGGTGTCAGTTAACAAAATAAAAGCTGCAGAAGTAAGACGGAATTTCATTGGTCAATTAAGTCGTTATAACGACTTAATGCTGCAATTTCATTGGTCAATTAAGTCGTTATAACGACATAATAAAAAAAAAAAAAAAAATAGCCCCTATTTTTTTTTTTTTTTATTAAGTCGTTATAACGACTTAATAAGAAGAAGAAAAAAAATTTCAGCCCCCATTTTTTTTTTTTTTTTTTTTAAGTCGTTATAACGACTTAATAAGAAGAAGAAAACAAATTCAGGGGTTGAAAAAAATAATTTCCATGTCCCTTTTACGGCTCCGTAGGAAAGCGCAGATTTGGAGCATGCGCAGAACTCCTTCGACTTGAAATAACATACACATGTAAGCCAATCTCCAAAGCGGGACAATAAACTCGCGTTTGCTTAATTATGGGATTTCAAGCTGTATTTTCCGATAGATATTAAATAACAACTAAATAATACAGCTTGATCAGGCAGATATCCACTTTATATTATCATGGATTCGCGACCTCTGATTCCCGTTTCTCCGTTGAGTCGGGCACATCTAATTGATTGATGAAGACGTCATTGATATATGTCTATCCATGCAATTAAACAAAAAGTTCCGTCACACGCGTTTTGGTGGGCGCACCGGTACACCCCTCCCCCGCGCCTTTCTTAGACTTTTTCTTCTTCTATATAATGCGACTGTTATTGAGTGCTGGTGGCATATATCCTTAGACTGCTTCCATTTCGCTTCAATTATACCCCACCTCAATCTCTCCTGGGCCTACAACCCCCCCCACACTCTTCGTAAAGGTCAAGAAACGGATGGGAAAGTTTCTGTACGCCATATTAACTATCCCGTTGACAATGTCTGGCGACCAAACAGTAACCATATAGGAAAGCTGCCCTTGGTACATCACATCCAGACCCGAGAATACGGTGGATTCTCGGACGTAGTCTTAGTATCTCAGCAGCGCTTTTACACGGAATACGGAAAGGAAAAATATCGTAAAGACGTAAAGACCTGTATCGACTTCGGATTTCTCGACTCTCTATACCACTATTCCTCATCGGGATCTCATTGAACACCTTAGTTCTTTAATAATATCGGTGTTCAATAAAAGTGGTTACCGGTGTAGCAATAATGGTTGTCCGTACATGGCAGTGGTTGTCCTGACTGAAACGGGGTGTTCCCCAGAAAGGGGACTCCCAGTTTCAGGTGCCAGTTGCCCACTCGATACATGTTGTAATTCATTATATATATTATATTTGCGCCGGGACAACTATTCATGGGGGACAACGTTGGCATTATTACAACAGTGGCAATATTAATTGTCCCCAATGACGTGCTGTCCTTCGTATTATCAGGCAATCTAGATCACAGTATTAAGGTGACGAATTGTTTAACGATTTCATAACGATTTACAAGTTAATGTAATAATATTAACAATGGTCACTCTAATGGCGTCATAGTGACGTCATCTTACCTGAAGGTGGTTTTGAATCTATTATAGCCAATTTCCATTGGAATTAATTTCTCTGTTATTCTGTCGGAAACTAATAAATATGATATTTATAATTCTTTTAATCGAGAAAATGAATTAGAAAGATTGAAAAACATTAAAATGCTATTTCCAGAGGACGCTCATGACAGCGATTTAGAATTTACTCATGATGCTCTGCATTTATATTATGATTACGTCAATGGAGTCAAATCTGAGAGGGTGAAGTTAGGATTTGCTAGTTCATAATTTGCTTTATTGCTGAGATAGGGTAGGCAACTTTGTATTATGTACCCTCCATCCTCACACCGCCCTACACTCCTGCTGGGGGCTAGGGATGAATAATGTTTTCACAATACTAGTTCATCTCCTAACACACATTTGCACGTGACCGTTTATATATCCTCAGCTATATCTGTCGAGATTTGACATTTAGCCCCCCCCCCCCCGTGCCCCGTTTGTTGTTGTTTTTTTTGCTCCTATCTCCAGAACGACAAATAATTGAGAGCTGAAACTCCTTGACTTTTTAGATTATCATATTAGGGTCATTTTGAGCCTATTTGCATGACCCCCCAAACAGAGGATCGTGGGTAAATTTAAAATGGCGGCCATGTGAGGGACCAGAAAAGTGATGTTTTCGTCATATTTCTTCAAAAATTTTGCTTTTCTGTATGGAACAGTGGGTAAGACTTATTTTATTTCATATCAGATTTTTATTTATTAATTCATCATGTAGTTTTGCGAAGAAAAAACGAAAATAAAAAAGTTCGAAAATTCTGACCGAAAAATCGTCCAAAAATGCTCTTTTTGAAAATGACACCACAGTGACGTCATCATGGCAGCCATCTTGGATTGTTTTACATTTTTTTGTAGAACTTGACCCAAAGATATAGTGTAGTAAGGTTCAGCCCTCAACTCACAACAATATATGTCGTCCATGGACAACCTGTCCCAGTGCTGGTTGTCCGACGGACACCCACTGACCAGGACAAAGTTCACCTTCACACCGGCACGTCAGAAGCCATAAGGATTTCTTCAGTTGTACTGCACGTAAAGGATATCATTCTTGTGGTGTTTCTTTGTTTATAGAATTGCTTGAATTTCTCATTATTAATATCTATGTGAAATTTAGCAATACCATATACCAACAGCGTAGAGATACAAATCGTGCACCACTTTTGACAGACCTACATTGTATATCTGTTCTCGAATGAATAGGCCTATATACAGGAATTGTAAAAACATAACCATTCCAAAGTCCGTTCCTTAATATTCACCAAACGCCAAACAGATGATCTCCCAACACTGGATAATCTCTATATTACCGACAATTTGATGGATATTTATCGCCTTCACTGGATTTGAAGGAATCACTGATAGTCCCGATTGAACATCATATTTGAATCTGCACCTTCACAAGAATAATGAATGCTTCCTCTCATGTCGATTGTATAACAAGAGAGACGATACAACTTTGACATTGTTAACTACCCATTTTTGGATAGGAATGTTCTAGAAGAACCTGCATATGGCGTATGTCTATTTCGCCTGGTATCATTTGCCAGATCATGCCATGGAATATTACTGCAAAAACTTGTAGACATGGCTATTCCACCAAACGCTTGCATTCGAGGTTTCTCAAATGTGAGATAAATGTCGTACACCGACGGAAAAATACGATTGTATTGTGCAAAATGTCTAGCGCTACGTTTCGTAATCTGTGTCTAATTCCGTCTGGGGCGAGGAGCCGTTTGAATATCATGTTGTTTACATCTCCACGGTGTTCAAATGAACAAGCGCAATCAAAGCACGACTGAGGAGTAGTATATAGACGTGATATCCAGGTAATTTTCACCCGGATGTAGAGGTCATTTGAGGAGGATTTGAGGAGGAGAGGTCAAGTGTACTACAGTTCCGGCAGAATCACCAAAAGCTACCTCCAGCACAGGAGAGTTCCAATTGTTTGAGGGGATGTATTCATCCGCGGTGATGCGGTCTGGCAGCGGTTTTGGCGGTGATTCGGTCGCGGGAAAAAGCTTCCGCGGAGAAAAAGTAGTCCCTAGATAAAATGGTCCGATGGGGTCGAGTGAGGTACCAAAGTGAAGCATTCGTGAAGGGGCATCTGATGGGCTGGGTGTGGGGTTGAAATATCGGCATTCTGCGAATGCGCGGTGGCCCAAGGGTATAGAAATAGACGTGTTGCGATGTAGGGGAGTCCCTAATGGGCCGATGGAGTTGTATGAGGTATCAATGTGAAGCATTCGTGAAGGGGCATCTTATGGGCTGGGTGTGGGGTTGAATTAGGGTCATTCTGCGCATGCACGGTGGCCCAAGGGTATGGAAATAGACGTTTTGGAGCTAGGGGAGCCCCTAATGGGCCGATGGGATCGTATGAGGTATCCATGTGAAGCATTCGTGAAGGGACATCAGATGGGCTGGGTGTGGGGTTGAACTATCGGCATTCTGCGCATGCGCGGTGGCCAAAGGGTATGAAAATGAGCCGTTTTGGGATGTTGGGGAGCCCTAATGGGCCGATGGAGTTGTATGAGGTATCCATGTGAAGCCTAGGTGAAGGGGGCATCCTAATGGGCTGGGTGATATTGAGGTTGAACTATCGGCATTCTGCGCATGCGCGGTGGCCCAAGGGTATGAAAATAGCCGTTTTGGAGCTAGGGGAGCCCTAATGGTCCAATGGGGTCGAGTGAGGTATCAAAGTGAAGCATTCGTGAAGGGGCATCTGATGGGTTGGATGTGCGGTAGGAATATCATTCTGCGCATGCGCAGACGCAATGCGGAGCTCGTCCAATCAGAAGCGAGTATTTCAAATCCGTCAGAGCTCTCGTCCAATCAGAAGCGAGTATTTTGACCCGGTGCATTATGGGACATATCCAAGATGGCGGCACGTATGTTCAAGATGGCGGCACATCCGGTGTCAAAAACTGGCCATTTCGTCGGAATGTGGTCACCAAGTGTCGAAAACTGGACCCTGTATGGGTCCCGCTAGACCTTTTGGAGCTAGGGGAGCCACTAGTGGTCCAATGGGGTCGAGTGAGGTATCAATGTGAAGCTTATGTGAGGGGGCATCTGATGGGCTGGGTGTGGGGTTGACATATCGTCACTCTGCGCATGCGCGGTGGCCAAAGGGTATGGAAATAGACGTGTTGGGGTTTAGGTGGGCCACTAGTGGGTCGATGGGATCGAGTGATGTATCCATGTGAAGCCTAGGTGAGGGACTTACACTAGGGTGTCGTATCCATTCTGCTGCGCAGGTCACGTGGGTTTGTGACGTCACTTCCGGGTTTCACCTCCAAACATAGAAGAGTTCCAATTTTTCCCCTTACACGCCCGTATGTTCAACCTCCGGGGTGTTTCCCGCCCCGGCCCCCAAGCGTGCGCGCGCGCGCGCGGGTTCTCCGGCCGCAGCGCGCGCGCGCGCGTCATCACCGGCAGTGCGCGAGCCATTCTAGGCCACTGATTGGCTAATACGGTGTTCAAAGCCAGTTTCATGCATTATGCTCATATAACTTATAGTAATAAACTTAATCTATACGTGTTGGACGAGTCTTCACTCACCGTCTGCCTTTACACGCACCTCAATGAAATGCCCGCTCCAAACCTAGACCAAAACACGTACTTGGTCTGTGGGCTGATTTCATTGGCTCTCTATTTTACTATAGTGCGCTTGCATTCTAGCATTGATGGGTTACATTTTGGCCCCATCCTATACCACTGATTTCAGTTTGACTGAATCTCCACATTGGGCATTTATGCATTATGAATAAAACACACAAGACAGGGTTTTTTGGTGAGATCTCATTTTGTTTTTTATTCAGTAAGAACAACAACGTGAGAACAACCACGTGAAAGCCCAGAACAAGGGACTTGAACATTGAAAGAACTGAAGGCGAGAACAAGGGGCTTGTACATTGAAAGAACTGAAGCCCAGAACAGGGGGCTTGTACATTGAAAGAACTTAAGCCCAGAACGGGGCTTGTACATTGAAATGATGGGCGGCCCAGTCATATACGAGTACATCGCGGTCCTCGGCCTTAGGGTACTCGTCAAACATCTGTACGATGGTAGATAAGGGTCTTCCCCGGCATCGATGGTACAGGTAAAACAAGCAATATTGTCCGCACACGCTACTGGTCAGGCTTTGCAACGTTTGACTGTTCCAACACCACGTCTCTGTGCCTTGATCCATGAAGTCTGTTAAATCGGGATGGAGGGGTGGCAGGCCGTACGGGTCAAGTATTCGCCCTGCTGTTCTGTCAAGTACACGGCCACCCAATGTTCACCAGGCCGATCCATCGGGTCCGTGTTGAGAACGTAAGCAGCAGGATACATACGGTCTAATGGGAACACATCTCGGGCGAGCACCCCTTGAAACATCATACGTGTCTCTGGGTCATTCTCCAGCACGGTGGTTATCTGGTCTGTATCCATGTTAGGTGGAGAAGTCACACAGCACGTTGCGCGCCTTGTCCACTTGAATGATGTTGTCAAACTCGGCGTAGCAGATCACATTGACGGTGGTCGCCAGGGCTCGTGCAAAGTGGATTTTCAACCGTAAGTTGCCTTGCTTGGCCAGGGCCAGCTGATGGTCGTTCTCTAAGGTGGGGGTCAGATCGAAACAGAACAACGTGTATCCGTTCGCGTAGTCCTCCCGACTGATCATATTCCCTTCGTCCTGGTTGATTTGACCGGTGGCTGTAAACAGGCTCTGATAGGCTCGAATGAAATTCGCGCGCCCAAAGTTCAGTGTTAAGGCCGTGGCTGGGACCTGTTGTCCATCCACATGCAGGGCCACAAAATTGATGCCGAAATGTTTAAAGTCAAACGGGTTCTCTGAGTAGGCTCCGCTGAAACTGGTATTTTCCACACAGGCCAGGATCAATCGCTTGGGTAATTCCCCCAGGAACAGGTTTTCTTTGTTGGCGCCCATATTTCCAGCAGGCACAGAGAACACTTTGGTTTGTACACGTCGGATAGGGTACTGGGCTGGTTTTGTTTCCAAGGCTTTCATGTGTCCCAATTGAACGGCTGGATTCGGTTTCACTTTTCGGACATACAGGACCGCGTCTTCGATGACAATCTTATAGTCAGCTACATGCGCCTCTACGTTAGTGGCCATCAAGGCGAAGGTCGGAGGAGCCCGTATCAGTCGGATTTTGATGGGAACCTTGTTCAAGAGGTATCGGTCTTGCATGAACATGTCTGCGTGCAGTCGACCGATCATATCCACCGAGACGCCGTTCGCGGTCAAAGCCTTCCGTTTGCTATATCCGTATTGTCGTTCTCTGCGCCCATGTGCTCGGCTTTGTCCTGGTAGAATAAAGCGGCTGTCAGTTGAGATTTTTTAGCCTCTCGCCCATGCGACAACCGCGTCTCGATGTAGGCTCGATAGGGGTACGTGTTGGTCGAGTCACTGATGAGTTTGTCGCTGAGAAATATATCCACCTGTTGAAACATCGAGTGCAGCCAGAGATTCGTCGGGCACACCGTTGCTTGGTCGACGATTCTGGAGCCATCTCCATTGACGATCTTGGCTTTCACATACAAGTATGTATGAGCTAAATCCACATAGGCCGTATCCGCATTACTGATGGTGAACTCGATGGGCCCTGTTGCGTTGATGCTGGACAGCGGGAGATGCTCCACCCATAATCCTTGTTCAGCACTGGTCTGTGTGGGCGGGACGGTCCACAAATCAAATTCACTGTTGGTGGAGGGGCAGGACTCGGCGTGGATCAAGGACATGTTTTAAGAAAAGATATCCCGGGTCTTCGATGTGCGTCGTCGCTGGGTCGGTCGTCGACTGGTGCGTGGTCTCGGTGGAGCAGCTCTTTTATTCCCTACGGTGCGTTGTGCTTTGGCCACCAAGACGCCTCCCGCTTCTTTGGCCCGCCGTTTCAAGGCTTCTTTGGGTGCCGTACCCCCCAAGACATCACCGGCCACTTGCAGTCCACTGCGTACCGCATGTTTGCCGATTGCTTTCACCCCACGCGTCACCAAGGGCAGGACCGTTTTGACGATGCTCCCGAGTATGTTCCCCAATCCATGTCCACGTTGCATGCGTGCACCACTAAAAACCGGAAAGCCACCCCCGGCCTGTTGGGCATAATAGTCCATATAGCTGCGTGCATCGCACTCGTAAGGTATTTTCATTATGCAAAGTGGGGAGCACGTGCTTGTCGAACATGAAGTGTCAGCACCACTTTCCCGCGTTCGAATGCCACCGGTCGTCCCGTGTCATCTCTTATATCCACCGTGATCGTGTTGATGTGTGTTTGTCGGACGGGCAGGTAGAGCATGTGGGTGAAACTGTGGGTGACTTGATCTCCATACAACTTTTTAATGGGCACCACCCGTAACAGAGGTGTGTTGATATCGCCCACGATGTGGTTGTCCACCACGTCCGAGTAGACGTAGAGGCCGTACATACCCGACTTCATATCCATCGGGATCTCGCCTTGGTGGGCGGTGGGACCAGCGAACGTCCGTAGATCGAAACCCAGCATTTGCTGTAGGATAGGACTCAGTACGACACTCGCGTTGGCGGTGACGATAAGCTCTGCCTTGTCGTTGTGTGCGTTGTAATCGAAGTTCACGTGATTCTTGAAGGGATAGGCTTTGATGGGTTTTGAAATATTCGTGACCTCCCGTAGAGCCTTATAATGCAACAGTCTTGACAGCCCACCCATGAACTCCTTGGGAGTA
>JAVTVY010030045.1:0-132602 GCA_036873755.1 Hanleya hanleyi
CGTCTCGTCATTTAGAACATGTTAGGAAGTGTCCCCGTGCGAATCGGTGAAATTTTTGAAAAAAAGTCACCGAGCCCCATATAGTCCCATACTGGGGTACAGGTTCAATGTTTATCCCCTGGGAAACGTAGTTCTATACATTTGCGGTAGCGTTGTAGGGTCTCGTTTTACTCGTCTCGTCATTTAGAACACGATAGGAAGTGTTGCGGAGCGAATCGGTGAAATTTTTGAAAAAAGTCACCGAGGCCTGGGTAGGCCCATAGGCCTATACTGCATGGCTATGGGTGTATAGGGCCACACGGGGTGGACGTGTTGGAGTCTAGGTGAGTCCCTAATGGTCCAATGGGGTCGAGTGAGGTCTTATTTTGAAGCTCTCGTGGAGGAGCACTTGACTACACTAATGGTTCGTCCGTGTTCAATAGTCTGTGCATGCGCAGTCTGGCCGTAGTATAGAAAACAGGCATTTTGGGTGCTATGTAGGGGTGTGTTTGGGTTAGAGATGAGCTAATCACGGTTCGAATGGGTCGTGTGAGGTGTCAAAGTGAAGCTTGTGTGGGGTAGAGTCAGAATGGTGTGTGTTTGAATGCATGTCGCGTTAATCTGCGCATGCGCAGTTGGTTGTAGTAAGTAAAGTGGCCATTTTGGGGCAGTGAAGGAAGGTATTTGGGGTCGAGATGGGCTATTCACGGTTCGAATGCGTCCTGGAAGGTGTCATCGTGTAGTTCTCGGGGTGTACATTTCGATTTGAGGGATGTTCGCGTCATCTGTGACGTCATCGGTGACGTCATCGGTACGAGTAGTAGCGAAAGTGGCCATTTTCAGGCAGTACATGAAGGTATTTGGGGTCGAGATGGGCTATTCACGGTTCGAATACGTCCTGGAAGGTGTCATCTTGTAGTTCTCGGGTGTACATTCCGATTTGAGGGATGTCCGCGTCATCTGTGACGTCATCGGTGACGTCATCGGTACGAGTAGTAGCAAAAGTGGACATTTTCGGGCAGTACATGAAGGTATTTGGGATCGAGATGGGCTATTCACGGTTCGAATGCGTCCTCGAAGGTGTCATCTTGTAGTTCTCAGGGTGTACATTCCGATTTGAGGGATGTTCGCGTCATCTGTGACGTCATCGGTGACGTCATCGGTACGAGTAGTAGCGAAAGTGGCCATTTTCGGGCAGTACATGAAGGTATTTGGGGTCGAGATGGTGCGGTAGGAATATCATTCTGCGCATGCGCAGATGCAATGCGGAGCTCTCGTCCAATCAGAAGCGAGTATTTCAAATCCGTCACAGAGCTCTCAGCCAATCAGAAGCGAGTATTTTGACCCGGTGCATTATGGGCCATATCCAAGATGGTGGCACGTATGTTCAAGATGGCGGCACATCCGGTGTCGAAAACTGGCCATTTCGTCGGGATGTGGTCACCTAGTGTCGAAAACTGGACCTTGTATGGGTCCTGCTAGACGTTTTGGAGCTAGGGGAGCCCCTAATGGGCCGATGGAGTTGTATGAGGTATCAAAGTGAAGTATATTTCAAGCATGGGTGGGTGCATGTAAAATTTTTCCTGAAAAAATACGGAACACGAACTTTATTTTAAATTACGTGAAAATGCCTATATGG
The DNA here is from genome assembly GCA_036873755.1 of Hanleya hanleyi. NCBI lineage: Eukaryota > Metazoa > Mollusca > Polyplacophora > Lepidopleurida > Hanleyidae > Hanleya > Hanleya hanleyi. The sequence continues at coordinate 1,619 of JAVTVY010030045.1, forward strand.
TGTATGGGGGGTATAGGACCATCCTGGGAAACCTACTTCTCGACATTTGCGGTATAGGTTGTGGGGTCTCGTTTTCTTCGTCTCGTCAAGACAAACGTGATAGGAAGTGTCCCGCAGCGAATCGGTGAAATTTTTGAAAAAGTACGATATAGCCCCATATAGTCCCATACTGGGGGTATAGGATCAATGTTTGTCCCCCTGGGAAACGTACTTCTATACATTTGCGGTAGGGTTGTTTGCATTTGTTTTTCACGTCTCGTCATTTAGAACATGATAGGAAGTGTCCTGGAGCGAATCGGTGAAATTTTTGAAAAAGTACGATATAGCCCCATATACTCCCATACTGGGGGTATAGGATCAATGTTTGTCCCCCTGGGAAACCTACTTCTATACATTTGCGGTAGGGTTGTTTGGATTTGTTTTTCACGTCTCGTCATTTAGAACACGATAGGAAGTGTCCCGGAGCGAATCGGTGAAATTTTTGAAAAAAGTCACCGAGGCCTGAGTAGGCCCATAGGCCTATACTGCATGGCTATGGGTGTATAGGCCCATACGGGGTGGACGTGTTGGGGTCTAGGTGAGTCCCTAATGATCCGATGGGGTCGAGTGAGGTCTTATTTTGAAGATCTCGTGGAGGAGCACTTGACTACACTAATGGTTCGTCCGTGGTCAATAGTCTGCGCATGCGCAGTCTGGCCGTAGTATAGAAAGCAGGCATTTTGGGGGGGTATGTGGGTGTGTGTTTGGGGGTAGAGATGGGCTATTCACGGTTCGAATGGGTCGTATGAGGTATCAATGTGAAGCTTGTGTGGGGTAGAGTCAGAATGGCGTGTTTTTAAGTGCAAGTCGCGTCAATCTGCGCATGCGCAGTCTGGCCGTAGTAGAGAAATCAGGCATTTTGGGGGGTATGTGGGTGGGTGTTTGGGGTAGAGATAGACCGCTATGGGTCCGAATAGGTCGTGGAAGGTGTCAAAGTGAAGCTTGTGTGGGTTAGAGTCAGAATGGTGTGTTTTTTTGTGCAAGTCGCGTTAATCTGCGCATGCGCAGTTGGTTGTAGTAAGTAAAGTGACCATTTTGGGGCAGTGAAAGGAAGGTATTTGGTGTAGAGATGGACCATCCTTGGTCCGAATGCGTCCTGGGAGGTGTCATTTTGTAGCTCTCAGGGTGTAGACCCCGATTTGGGGCTGTTCACAGCATCTGTGACGTCATTGGTGACGTCATCAGTACGAGTAGTAGCGAAAGTGAGCATTTTGGGGCAGTGAAGGAAGGTATTTGGGGTAGAGATGGACCATCCTTGGTCCGAATGCGTCGTGTGGGGTGTCATCTTGTAGTTTTCGGCGTGCAGATCTCGATTTGAGGCATGTTCGCGTCATCTGTGACGTCATTGGTGACGTCATCAGTAGGAGTAGTAGCGAAAGTGAGCATTTTGGGGCAGTGAAAGGAGGTATTTGGTGTAGAGATGAACCATCCTTGGTCCGAATGCGTCGTGTGGGGTGTCATCTTGTAGTTTTCGGCGTGCAGACCTCGATTTGAGGCATGTTCGCGTCATCTGTGACGTCATTGGTGACGTCATCAGTAGGAGTAGTAGCGAAAGTGAGCATTTTGGGGCAGTGAAAGGAGGTATTTGGTGTAGAGATGGACCATCCTTGGTCAGAATGCGTCCTGTGGGCTGTCATCTTGTAGCCTTCGGGGTGGAGATCACGATTTGGGGGAAGTCCACAGCATCTGTGACGTCATTGCTGACGAAATCAGTACAAGTAGTAGCGAAAGTTAGCATTTTGGGGTAGTGAAGGAAGGTATTTGGTGTAGAGATAGACCATCCATATCTGTCATGCATTATACCAAATCTGTGCTGTATTATACCATATCTGTCCTGAATTATATCATATCTGTGCTGTATTATACCATATCTGTCCTGCGTTATACAATATCTGTCTGTATTATACCAAGTCTGTCCTGTATTGTACAATGTTTGTCCTCTATTATGCCATATATGTCCTGTATTATACCAAATCTGTCCTGTATTATACAGTATCTGTCCCTTATTATACCAAATCTGTGCTGTATTATAGCATATCTATACTGTATTGTACCATATGTCCTGTATTTTACAATATACGTTCTGTATTATACAATATTTGCCCTCTATTATCCCAAATATGTGTGGTATGATACCATATCTGTGCTGTGTTATACCATATCTGTGATGTATTATGCCATATCTGTGCTGTATTGTATCATATATGTCCTGTGTTGTACCATATCTGTGCTGTATTATACAGTATCTGTCCTGTATTATACCATATCTGTCATTCAATATACCATATATGTGCTGTATTATCCCGTGTCTGTACTGTATTATACAGTATCTGTCCTATATTGTAACATATATGTCCTGTATTATACCATATCTGTCTTGTAGTATACAATGTTTGTCCTCTATTATATCATATCTGTCATGCATTATACCATATATATGTGCTGTATTATACCATATATGTCCTGCATTATACCAAATCTGTGCTGTACTATACCATATCTGTCCTGAATTATAACATATCTGTGCTTTATTATACAATATCTGTCCTGCATTATACCAAATCTGTGCTGTATTATACCATATCTGTTCTGTGTTATACAATATCCGCTCTGTATTTTACCAAATCTATCCTGTATGGTACCATGTTTGTCCTCTGTTATACAATATTAGTTCTGTATTATACAAAATCTGTGCTGTATTATACAGCATATGTCCTGTATTATATGAAATCTGTGCAGTGTTATACAATATTTGCCCTCTATTATACCATACCTGTGCTGTATTATACCATATGTGATGTATTATACAATATCTGTCCTGTATTATACCATATCTGTGCTGTATTGTATCATATATGTCCTGTGTTATACCATATCTGTGCTGTATTTTACAGTATCTGCCCTGTATTGTACCATATATGACCTGTATTATACCGTATCTGTCCTGTATTATACAATGTCTGTCCTCTAATATACCATATCTGAGATGCATTATACCCTATCTCTGTGCTGTATTATACCATATCTGTCATGCATTATACCAAATCTGTGCTGTATTATACCATATCTGTCTTGAATTATACCATATCTGTGCTGTATTATACCATATCTGTCCTGCATTATACCAAATATGTGTGGTATGATACCATATCTGTGCTGTGTTATACCATATCTGTGATGTATTATGCCATATCTGTGCTGTATTGTATCATATATGTCCTGTGTTGTACCATATCTGTGCTGTATTATACAGTATCTGTCCTGTATTATACCATATCTGTCATTCAATATACCATATCTGTGCTGTATTATACAGTATCTGTCCTGTATTATACCATATCTGTCATTCAATATACCATATATGTGCTGTATTATCCCGTGTCTGTACTGTATTATACAGTATCTGTCCTGTATTGTAACATATATGTCCTGTATTATACCATATCTGTCTTGTAGTATACAATGTTTGTCCTCTATTATATCATATCTGTCATGCATTATACCATATATATGTGCTGTATTATACCATAGCTGCCCTGCATTATAACAAATCTGTGCTGTACTATACCATATCTGTCCTGAATTATAACATATCTGTGCTGTATTATACAATATCTGTCCTGCATTATACCAAATCTGTCCTGTATTATACCATATCTGTCTTGAATTATACCATATCTGTGCTGTATTATACCATATCTGTTCTGTGTTATACCATAGCTGTTCTGTATTTTACCAAATCTATCCTGTATGGTACCATGTTTGTCCTCTATTATACAATATAAGTTCTGTATTATACAAAATCTGTGCTGTATTATACAATATATGTCCTGTATTATATAAAATCTGTGTAGTATTATACCATGTCTGTCCTGTATTGTACCATACATGTCCTGTATTATACAACATATGTTCTGTATTATAAAAATTTTGCCCTCTATTATACCATCTCTGTGCTGTGTTATACCGGAGCTCAGAGCTCGGAAATGACGTCATCGCAGGCATGCGCATCGTGTGTATGTGTGTGTGTGTGTATGTATGCCTCTGTGTGTGTGCGTGTGTGTGTGTGTGTGTGTATGTATGTGTGTGCTTGCGAGTGTGTTTCTTGGATCGGAGCTCTTGGAGCTCAAAGCCTGTGGAGCTCAGAGCTGACCCTCGGCGCGCAAAGGTTTCCACCGCTGTGTGTGTATGCGTCTGTTTGTCTGTGTGCATGTGTGCTTGCGTGTACGTGTATGTGTGTGTGTGTATGTTCGTGTGTCTGTGCATCTGTGCGTATGTGTGTGTGTGTGTGTGTGTACGCGTGTGTATGTGTGTATACGTCTGTATGCGTGTGTTTATGCGTGTGTGTGTGTGTGTGTGTATGCGTCGATGCGTGTGTGTGTGTGTGTATGCGTCTGTGTGTCTGTGTGCGTGTGTGCATGAGCCGAGTTCTAAGAGCCCCGGAGAGAGAACAACAACAAGGATGACACATGAGAGAGGACCAATACATATGGACACATGTTCATTCCTATATTTAAAGACTCTACCACCACCACACACACCACCACCAACTCCACCAACACCACCGCCGCACACCACCAACACCACCACCAACGCCACCAACACCACCACCAACGCCACCAACGCCACCATCAACGCCACCAACGCCACCACCAACGCCACCAACGCCACCACCAACGCCACCAACGCCACCACCGGGCGTTGACGGGCGTCAACGCCCGGTGGTGGTGGTGGTGGTGGTGGTGGTGGTAACCCCGGTGTGGCAGAGCTCCGAGAGCTCCACGCCCGGTGGTGGTGGTGGGAACTCCCGTGTGGCAGAGCTCTTGGATCGGAGCTCTTGGAGCTCCACGCCTGTGGAGCTCAGATCTCGGAAGTGACATTTGCATACGACCTCTGTGAGGTCACTTCCGCTTCCGTTCACGTGAGCGGAACTGACCTTTGACCCCGGCGCGCAAAGGTTTCCACCGCGGTGGAAACCTTTACACCGCGCGCGCCGGGGTCAAAGGTCAGTTCCGGTCACGTGAACGGCAGCGGAAGTGACCTCACAGAGGTCGTATGCAAATGTCACTTCCGAGATCTGAGCCCGGTGATGGCGTTGGTGGCGTTGGTGGTGGCGTTGGTGGCGTTGGTGTTGGCGTTGGTGGCGTTGGTGGTGGCGTTGGTGGCGTTGGTGGTGGTGTTGGTGGTGTGCGGTGGTGGTGTTGGTGGAGTTGGTGGTGGTGGTGGTAGAGTCTTTAAATATAGGAATGAACATGTGTCCATATGTATTGGTCCTCTCTCATGTGTCATCCTTGTTGTTGTTGTTGTTCTCTCTCCGGGGCTCTTAAAACTCGGCTCATGCACACACGCACACAGACACACAGACGCATACACACACACACACGCATCAGACGCATACACACACACACACACACACACACACACGGATAAACACACGCATACAGACGTATACACACACACACGCGCACACACACAAACACACACACACACGATGCGCATGCCTGCGATGACGTCATTTTCGAGTTCTGAGCTCCGGTATAACACAGCACAGAGATGGTATAATAGGGGGCAAAAATTTTATAATACAGAACATATGTTGTATAATACAGGACATGTATGGTACAATACAGGACAGACATGGTATAATACTACACAAATTTTATATAATACAGGACATATATTGTACAATACAGCACAGATTTTGTATAATACAGAACTTATATTGTATAATAGAGGACAAACATGGTACCATACAGGATAGATTTGGTAAAATACAGAACAGCTATGGTATAACACAGAACAGATATGGTATAATACAGCACAGATATGGTATAATTCAAGACAGATATGGTATAATACAGCACAGATTTGGTATAATGCAGGACAGATATTGTATAATACAGCACAGATATGTTATAATTCAGGACAGATATGGTATAGTACAGCACAGATTTATTATAATGCAGGGCAGCTATGGTATAATACAGCACATATATATGGTATAATGCATGACAGATATGATATAATAGAGGACAAACATTGTATACTACAAGACAGATATGGTATAATACAGGACATATATGTTACAATACAGGACAGATACTGTATAATACAGTACAGACACGGGATAATACAGCACATATATGGTATATTGAATGACAGATATGGTATAATACAGGACAGATACTGTATAATACAGCACAGATATGGTATATTGAATGACAGATATGGTATAATACAGGACAGATACTGTATAATACAGCACAGATATGGTACAACACAGGACATATATGATACAATACAGCACAGATATGGCATAATACATCACAGATATGGTATAACACAGCACAGATATGGTATCATACCACACATATTTGGTATAATGCAGGACAGATATGGTATAATACAGCACAGATATGGTATAATTCAAGACAGATATGGTATAATACAGCACAGATTTGGTATAATGCATGACAGATATGGTATAATACAACACAGAGATAGGGTATAATGCATCTCAGATATGGTATATTAGAGGACAGACATTGTATAATACAGGACAGATACGGTATAATACAGGTCATATATGGTACAATACAGGACAGATACTGTAAAATACAGCACAGATATGGTATAACACAGGACATATATGATACAATACAGCACAGATATGGTATAATACTGGACAGATATTGTATAATACATCACATATGGTATAATACAGCACAGGTATGGTATAATAGAGGGCAAATATTGTATAACACTGCACAGATTTTATATAATACAGGATATATGCTGTATAATACAGCACAGATTTTGTATAATACAGAACTAATATTGTATAATAGAGGACAAACATGGTACCATACAGGATAGATTTGGTAAAATACAGAGCGGATATTGTATAACACAGAACAGATATGGTATAATACAGCACAGATTTGGTATAATGCAGGACAGATATTGTATAATAAAGCACAGATATGTTATAATTCAGGACAGATATGGTATAATACAGCACAGATTTGGTATAATGCAGGACATATATGGTATAATAAAGCACAGATATGGTATAATACAGCACAGATATGGTATAATTCAAGACAGATATGGTATAATACAGCACAGATTTGGTATAATGCAGGACAGATATTGTATAATACAGCACAGATATGTTATAATTCAGGACAGATATGGTATAGTACAGCACAGATTTGGTATAATGCAGGGCAGATATGGTATAATACAGCACATATATATGGTATAATGCATGACAGATATGATAAAATAGAGGACAAACATTGTATAATACAAGACAGATATGGTATAATACAGGACATATATGGTATAATAGAGGGTAAATATTGTATAATACAGAACGTATATTGTAAAATACAGGGCATATGGTACAATACAGTATAGATATGGTATAATACAGCACAGATTTGTTATAATAAAGGACAGATACTGTCTAATACAGGACACATTTGGTATAATACAGGACATATATGGTATAATAGAGGGTAAATATTGTATAATACAGAACATATATTGTAAAATACAGGACATATGGTACAATACAGTATAGATATGCTATAATACAGCACAGATTTGGTATAATAAAGGACAGATACTGTATAATATAGGACAGATTTGGTATAATACAGGACATATATGGCATAATAGAGGACAAACATTGTACAATACAGGACAGACTTGGTATAATACAGACAGATATTGTATAACGCAGGACAGATATGGTATAATACAGCACAGATATGATATAATTCAGGACAGATATGGTATAATACAGCACAGATTTGGTATAATGCATGACAGATATGGATGGTCTATCTCTACACCAAATACCTTCCTTCACTACCCCAAAATGCTAACTTTCGCTACTACTTGTACTGATTTCGTCAGCAATGACGTCACAGATGCTGTGGATTTCCCCCAAATCGTGATCTCCACCCCGAAGGCTACAAGATGACAGCCCACAGGACGCATTCTGACCAAGGATGGTCCATTTCTACACCAAATACATCCTTTCACTGCCCCAAAATGTTCACTTTGGCTACTACTCCTACTGATTTCGTCAGCAATGACGTCACAGATGCTGTGGACTTCCCCCAAATCGTGATCTCCACCCCGAAGGCTACAAGATGACACCCCACAGGACGCATTCTGACCAAGGATGGTCCATCTCTACACCAAATACCATCCTTCACTGCCCAAAAATGCTCACTTTCGCTACTACTCCTACTGATGACGTCACCAATGACGTCACAGATGACGCGAACATGCCTCAAATCGAGGTCTGCACGCCGAAAACTACAAGATGACACCCCACACGACGCATTCGGACCAAGGATGGTTCATCTCTACATCAAATACCTCCTTTCACTGCCCCAAAATGCTCACTTTCGCTACTACTCCTACTGATGACGTCACCAATGACGTCACAGATGACGCGAACATGCCTCAAATCGAGATCTGCACGCCGAAAACTACAAGATGACACCCCACACGACGCATTCGGACCAAGGATGGTCCATCTCTACCCCAAATACCTTCCTTCACTGCCCCAAAATGCTCACTTTCGCTACTACTCGTACTGATGACGTCACCAATGATGTCACAGATGCTGTGAACAGCCCCAAATCGGGGTCTACACCCTGAGAGCTACAAAATGACACCTCCCAGGACGCATTCGGACCAAGGATGGTCCATCTCTACACCAAATACCTTCCTTTCACTGCCCCAAAATGGTCACTTTACTTACTACAACCAACTGCGCATGCGCAGATTAACGCGACTTGCACAAAAAAACACACCATTCTGACTCTAACCCACACAAGCTTCACTTTGACACCTTCCACGACCTATTCGGACCCATAGCGGTCTATCTCTACCCCAAACACCCACCCACATACCCCCCAAAATGCCTGATTTCTCTACTACGGCCAGACTGCGCATGCGCAGATTGACGCGACTTGCGCTTAAAAACACGCCATTCTGACTCTACCCCACACAAGCTTCACATTGATACCTCACACGACCCATTCGAACCGTGAATAGCCCATCTCTACCCCCAAACACACACCCACATACCCCCCAAAATGCCTGCTTTCTATTGACCACGGACGAACCATTAGTGTAGTCAAGTGCTCCTCCACGAGATCTTCAAAATAAGACCTCACTCGACCCCATCGGATCATTAGGGACTCACCTAGACCCCAACACGTCCACCCCGTATGGGCCTATACACCCATAGCCATGCAGTATAGGCCTATGGGCCTACCCAGGCCTCGGTGACTTTTTCAAAAATTTCACCGATTCGCTCCGGGACACTTCCTATCGTGTTCTAAATGACGAGACGTGAAAAACAAATCCAAACAACCCTACCGCAAATGTATAGAAGTACGTTTCCCAGGGGGACAAACATTGATCCTATACCCCCCAGTATGGGACTATATGGGGCTATATCGTACTTTTTCAAAAATTTCACCGATTCGCTCCGGGACACTTCCTATCGTGTTCTAAATGACGAGACGTGAAAAACAAATCCAAACAACCCTACCGCAAATGTATAGAAGTAGGTTTCCCAGGGGGACAAACATTGATCCTATACCCCCAGTATGGGAGTATATGGGGCTATATCGTACTTTTTCAAAATACATCACATATGGTATAATACAGCACAGGTATGGTATAATAGAGGGCAAATATTGTATAACACTGCACAGATTTTATATAATACAGGATATATGCTGTATAATACAGCACAGATTTTGTATAATACAGAACTAATATTGTATAATAGAGGACAAACATGGTACCATACAGGATAGATTTGGTAAAATACAGAGCGGATATTGTATAACACAGAACAGATATGGTATAATACAGCACAGATTTGGTATAATGCAGGACAGATATTGTATAATAAAGCACAGATATGTTATAATTCAGGACAGATATGGTATAATACAGCACAGATTTGGTATAATGCAGGACATATATGGTATAATAAAGCACAGATATGGTATAATACAGCACAGATATGGTATAATTCAAGACAGATATGGTATAATACAGCACAGATTTGGTATAATGCAGGACAGATATTGTATAATACAGCACAGATATGTTATAATTCAGGACAGATATGGTATAGTACAGCACAGATTTGTTATAATGCAGGGCAGCTATGGTATAATACAGCACATATATATGGTATAATGCATGACAGATATGATATAATAGAGGACAAACATTGTATACTACAAGACAGATATGGTATAATACAGGACATATATGTTACAATACAGGACAGATACTGTATAATACAGTACAGACACGGGATAATACAGCACATATATGGTATATTGAATGACAGATATGGTATAATACAGGACAGATACTGTAAAATACAGCACAGATATGGTACAACACAGGACATATATGATACAATACAGCACAGATATGGCATAATACATCACAGATATGGTATAACACAGCACAGATATGGTATCATACCACACATATTTGGGATAATAGAGGGCAAATATTGTATAATACAGAACGTATATTGTAAAATACAGGACATATGGTACAATACAGTATAGATATGCTATAATACAGCACAGATTTGGTATAATAAAGGACAGATACTGTATAATACAGGACAGATTTGGTATAATACAGGACATATATGGCATAATAGAGGACAAACATTGTACAATACAGGACAGACTTGGTATAATACAGACAGATATTGTATAACGCAGGACAGATATGGTATAATACAGCACAGATATGATATAATTCAGGACAGATATGGTATAATACAGCACAGATTTGATATAATGCATGACAGATATGGATGGTCTATCTCTACACCAAATACCTTCCTTCACTACCCCAAAATGCTAACTTTCGCTACTACTTGTACTGATTTCGGCAGCAATGACGTCACAGATGCTGTGGACTTCCCCAAAATCGTGATCTCCACCCCGAAGGCTACAAGATGACAGCCCACAGGACGCATTCTGACCAAGGATGGTCCATCTCTACACCAAATACCTCCTTTCACTGCCCCAAAATACTCACTTTCGCTACTACTCCTACTGATTTCGTCAGCAATGACGTCACAGATGCTGTGGACTTCCCCCAAATCGTGATCTCCACCCCGAAGGCTACAAGATGACAGCCCACAGGACGCATTCTGACCAAGGATGGTCCATCTCTACACCAAATACCTCCTTTCACTGCCCCAAAATGCTCACTTTCGCTACTACTCCTACTGATGACGTCACCAATGACGTCACAGATGACGCGAACATGCCTCAAATCGAGGTCTGCACGCCGAAAACTACAAGATGACACCCCACACGACGCATTCGGACCAAGGATGGTTCATCTCTACATCAAATACCTCCTTTCACTGCCCCAAAATGCTCACTTTCGCTACTACTCCTACTGATGACGTCACCAATGACGTCACAGATGACGCGAACATGCCTCAAATCGAGATCTGCACGCCGAAAACTACAAGATGACACCCCACACGACGCATTCGGACCAAGGATGGTCCATCTCTACCCCAAATACCTTCCTTCACTGCCCCAAAATGCTCACTTTCGCTACTACTCGTACTGATGACGTCACCAATGACGTCACAGATGCTGTGAACAGCCCCAAATCGGGGTCTACACCCTGAGAGCTACAAAATGACACCTCCCAGGACGCATTCGGACCAAGGATGGTCCATCTCTACACCAAATACCTTCCTTTCACTGCCCCAAAATGGTCACTTTACTTACTACAACCAACTGCGCATGCGCAGATTAACGCGACTTGCACAAAAAAACACACCATTCTGACTCTAACCCACACAAGCTTCACTTTGACACCTTCCACGACCTATTCGGACCCATAGCGGTCTATCTCTACCCCAAACACCCACCCACATACCCCCCAAAATGCCTGATTTCTCTACTACGGCCAGACTGCGCATGCGCAGATTGACGCGACTTGCGCTTAAAAACACGCCATTCTGACTCTACCCCACACAAGCTTCACATTGATACCTCACACGACCCATTCGAACCGTGAATAGCCCATCTCTACCCCCAAACACACACCCACATACCCCCCAAAATGCCTGCTTTCTATTGACCACGGACGAACCATTAGTGTAGTCAAGTGCTCCTCCACGAGATCTTCAAAATAAGACCTCACTCGACCCCATCGGATCATTAGGGACTCACCTAGACCCCAACACGTCCACCCCGTATGGGCCTATACACCCATAGCCATGCAGTATAGGCCTATGGGCCTACCCAGGCCTCGGTGACTTTTTTCAAAAAATTCACCGATTCGCTCCGGGACACTTCCTATCGTGTTCTAAATGACGAGACGTGAAAAACAAATCCAAACAACCCTACCGCAAATGTATAGAAGTAGGTTTCCCAGGGGGACAAACATTGATCCTATACCCCCAGTATGGGAGTATATGGGGCTATATCGTACTTTTTCAAAAATTTCACCGATTCGCTCCAGGACACTTCCTATCATGTTCTAAATGACGAGACGTGAAAAACAAATGCAAACAACCCTACCGCAAATGTATAGAAGTACGTTTCCCAGGGGGACAAACATTGATCCTATACCCCCAGTATGGGACTATATGGGGCTATATCGTACTTTTTCAAAAATTTTAGCGATTCGCTGCAGGACACTTCCTATCATGTTTTTCTTGACAAGACTAAGAAAACGAGACCCCCACAACCTATACCGCAAATGTCGACAAGTAGGTTTCCCAGGATGGTCCTATACCCCCCATACCCCATATAGGCATTTTCACGTAATTTAGGATAAAGTCCGTGTTCCGTATTTTTTCAGAAAAATTTTTACATGCACCCACCCATGCTTGAAATATACTTCACTTTGATACCTCATACAACTCCATCGGCCCATTAGGGGCTCCCCTAGCTCCAAAACGTCTAGCAGGACCCATACAAGGTCCAGTTTTCGACACTAGGTGACCACATCCCGACGAAATGGCCAGTTTTCGATACCGGATGTGCCGCCATCTTGAACATACGTGCCACCATCTTGGATATGGCCCATAATGCACCGGGTCAAAATACTCGCTTCTGATTGGATGAGAGCTCTGTGACGGATTTGAAATACTCGCTTCTGATTGGACGAGAGCTCCGCATTGCGTCTGCGCATGCGCAGAATGATATTCCTACCGCACACCCATCCCATCAGATGCCCCTTCACGAATGCTTCACTTTGATACCTCACTCGACCCCATTGGACCATTAGTGGCTCCCCTAGCTCCAAAACGTCTATTTTCATACCCTTTGGCCACTGCGCATGCGCAGAATGCCGATATTTCAACCCCACACCCAGCCCATCAGATGCCCCTTCACGAATGCTTCACTTTGATACCTCACTCGACCCCATTGGACCATTAGGGGCTCCCCTAGCTCCAAAACGGCTATTTTCATACCCTTGGGCCACCGCGCATGCGCAGAATGCCGATATTTCAACCCCACACCCAGCCCATCAGATGCCCCTTCATGAATGCTTCACATTGATACCTCATTTGACCCCATTGGACCATTAGGGGCTCCCCTAGCTCCAAAACGTCTATTTCCATACCCTTCGGCCACCGCGCATGCGCAGAATGCCGATACTTGAACCCCACACCCAGCCCATCAGATGCCCCTTCACGAATGCTTCACTTTGATACCTCACTCGATCCCATTGGACCATTTTATCTTAGGGACTACTTTTCCTCCGCGAAGCTTTTTTCCGCGACCGAATCACCGCCAGACATGACCGCATCACCGCGGATGAATACATCTTCACCGCCAGACATGACCGCATCACCGCGGATGAATACATCTTTATACAATTAAAATTAATTAATTAATTAATTAATTTATTTATTTATTTATTTATTCTGTGAAAACATGCAAATGTTCGAATCAAGGGAGATAACCCGAAATTTGTCAAAAATCAAAAAAGTGCAAACAGAGTTATCGATCCCGGCAAAATGCGACCTGTAATCAGTAGACACTACTACTCACCCTCAAGGGTTAGCTCCATGGCGTAAGCACTAAACTGGGTCTTAGTTTTAATGCAGACCATACACTCGATTAAATGAATCCACAAAAAAGGAATTTTCTGTCTAGTTCATGACATATTAGTAGTGGTATTACACACCTGATGTATAGATCTAAACAAGAGTGATTCCCCCCTGTACTGACATATAGTTTGTGTCACTGGCGCAATTAGGTCTTGTAGCCATGAGATAATCTTGCTAGAAGTATCTTTTCAATGCGAAATTTTTGACCACATGATAATTCTTCCTACGGTTATAGTTGCTGATATCTATAGTACCATCATGCTGGGTATTGCCGGTCTTTCATGGACGACGGCTGAATTATGAATGACGGACTAGACGCTTGTAATTTCAAACGGACTTGATGGCTGGGTTCGCATACACACTTACCGGGGTCAGTGAATAACGTATCAATGACCTCAGTTATGCCCCTTTGGTGAGCGTAAAAATCATGGCTCATTTGCTCATTGTTGTTTTTTCATCATTCTAAATTGGCCGCTCGAAGTGAAAGTTGAGACAATGTATTTTATTGAAATCGCTCTTACAGATTTCTCTGGAAAATGTTCCAAATACGACCGTTTTTCTATTTTTAATGGTTTTCCAGGGAAATTAAACAGTTTTAAAGGGGATTGTAAGGGTTTCAATTTTTACTACATGAGCGGCATTTGCCATGAAGTAATGGTACAAGGAATATTTTTGGGATGATATATGGATATAACAAGATTATTTGACTATTGGTGACCGAAGAGGGGACCCCATTGTTTCTTTCCGGCTGACCTGTTCAAGTCTAGAGAGCGCCTTTAGTCGTCTTACTAATCAATCATATTCTACCATTATTCAATGGCACGAGAAATGGTGTTATTACCGAAGGTGAAATATGATCGTTTGTAAATCGGATTGTATCGAATATGTTGTATGTTACTGTGTACCATTCCAGAAAGATTGAAGGAAAAACAACAAGATTTGACATTCCTGAAAAATAATGGTGATGAAATTATATAATAGATACCAAATTTAAAGTAGTATAATTTAAATAAGTAAATTTGTGTAGGAATACTAATAATAATTGAATACATAATATGAAAAAGGATGGGGTTTAAAAGTTCATCCGTGTATAGTAGATTGAAGAAGGAAAGGTAATTGAGAAAAATGTATATTCATAGCATTATCAAATTCCAAAATGGTTGAAGGTAAATAATAAAATATTAAACGCAACATTAAAAGGGTGGTGGAAAACGATGCCGTTGTACTGGCAAGGAGTCATATGTCCCCACAGACAAATGTACTAACTGCATATTTCCAAAACATCTCAAGAATCAAAAGTGATTTCTAGCACCGGCTAGAGCGATATTAGATACAAATATTTCAGAGCCGTGATGTAATAGCCCTATCAAGTCATCTGTTGGAAAATGATGAGCTATGTGACCGCCAGATAGTCAAAAACGGCCCAAACGAGGGACTATTTATTGAATGCAAGTTCTTATTCAAATACCCTCGAGGTCCGACGCCGACCAAGCGCTTCATTCTCCACCATGCATGTTTACATTCCATACACACAAGATGAAGAGATGTGACAAAGATAAGAGATATGAAAGAGTATAATAACGATTAGATGAAACATTAAAGTGTTGGTGGAAAACGATGCCGGCGTACTGCCAAGAAGTAATATGACCTCACAAAAAATATACTGACTGCATATTTCTAAAACATCACAAGAACCAAAGGTGATCCCAGTGATGATTTGTATCCCAGCAACACTTTTATCGTAGCTGTTCATGTAGACAATGTTGAATGGACATGACCACACGGCCCTGGCATCGGCTTTAGCGGTATTAGATACAAATATTTCAGAGCGATGTATTCACCCTATCAAGTCTTCTTTTGAAAATGATAAACTACGTGACCGCCAGATAGTGAAAAACGGCCCAAATGAGGGTGTATTTATTTAATACAAGCTCGTATTCAGAACAAATATCTGTGAAATCCGACGCCGGCCAAGGGATTCTTCCTCCATTATGTTTACAAGTCACAAAACTAGTATCACAATTATTTGTACAGAGGGCAAGCCTCGGGGAAGAAACGTTCACCAGCAGAATCGCACAGGCAACAATTAAACGCAACATAAAAAAGGTTGGTGAAAAACGATGCCGACGATATAAAGTGAATCACTTTATATATACATTTATGGCCCTACACATAAAAGACGGAATTTTCGCAGACCTACGCCTAAACCTTCACACCACAAAACGCTCCAAACCGGACGTTTTCGGCCTTTTCCGGTTTGGTCAAAACTCTATACCAGGTATTGCAGTATCTTCACCATATTGGCATTTTTGAGGGAACATTGGGCAAATGATTCCATTACAAATTCAGTGAGACGTAGAGTGGAAGACATGAGCGTTTTTTTTCTTCAAACCAGCTCAGCGTAATTCGGACATTGATTTGGCAATAGGACCGATAAATCAAAATTGTTCGTGAAAGTTTGAATGAGCTACTTCGCCATTATGAAAACTGCCTCCTAAAACTGAAGTTACGGGTAATTTCGGCCAAATCTTCTAAAGACCTGGACTTCGACCGTGCGTTTACAAATGCCATGAAATGGGGTAAAGAAAACTACAAAGCCAAATTGGCGGATACTACAATTTCAGCCTTTCGGAAATTTGTTTCGGACAGTAACCCTACGATACCAGAGAATAGTTCGGGTAGCGCTAACCAGTCAGCTACTACTCCTCCGGTATCCCGGCATAACACACGTGCACGGTCACATTCCCCTATGCCGTCTACCTCGACTCAGGCGGAATTGAGATCGTCATCACCTGCGCCCAGGCCAACTGACGTTCTTAAAACCCGTTCTCCTACCCCAGCTGTTATCTTCCCTCCAATTATCCACCCCTCCTGTCTTGTCACTTCCCCCTCTCCCGCCCTACCCCTACTGTTAATCCTGCTTGTCCTTCTAACAGTACTACTTCTGATAATCCTGTATCCTCTCGGACCCGAACATCTAAACGTTTCCGCTCTAACACTGGCACTGCTAAAACTCGTTCTCCAAAATAAAGTGGTTCTCCATCATTCACTCATCCACCGCTCATCCCCCAATGCCTCTACTCCTACTCGACTGTCTGCTACTCCCACTGATCCTTCTAACTTCACAGCATCTAACCCTGTACCCTCCACATCCCGATCGTCTAATCCAACACCTCCCTCCCGTAACTCCTATGCCGCTGCCGCAAGATCACCACCGATGACGGGGAGGCGCTCCACCTCTCGAGTTTCAGATATAAAATTCTGGACATTCAAGCATGAAGTTATTGATAAGGGGGACTGGCTCCTTCCTAATGTAACCAAAAACGCTGTCCTTTTTGGCTCCTCTAATCTTTCTCGGATCAATTCAGATCCCCATCCAGATATTCAGGTAGAATGCTATCCAGGTGCTAATTTTATCCACTTTCGACGTATTTCTAAGAACTACAGAGGGTCTTCCCAGCCCAAAAAAGTTCTCCTTAACATTGTTGTGAACAATAAAGCTAATGAGCCAGTAAACGCAATCAATCAACTGCACGATATGGTGACTTCACTCAAAACTGCTTTCTCAAGATCCAAATTTTACTTCACCGAACTCCAAATTTCGGACCTTCTTCCAGCCAGTGACCGAATTTTATAGACAAAATCAATGAAGCAGCTTCTAATATAAGATGTTTGGAAATTATTCCCAAATTTGACCCTACTCAGCCTTGGCCTTTCCTTTATTCCCACACCTAAACCCCCTACCAGTATTGATGCAATGGTTGATAGGGGACTGGTAGAAGTCCTGGAATTTAGATATCGGATATCCTTAGCCGACCGCTTTGGGTCTTTTATCTGTGAGAAACCTCTTTTTACAGCTAAATCCGACTGGTTACCTACAAATGTGGACCCCGAAATTCCAAAGGCGGGTAAAAAAGCCCAAGATAAAGTTAGGGATTTACATAATGGAAATGTTGGCAATTTTTCAAATTTAACTTTTTCGGAGGGCCCCTCTCTATCAAAATTACGCCACAATCAAAAACTCGTGTTCAAACCAGCGGATAAGGGATCAGCTATACTTATATAATGTCTAGAGAAAATTATATCAAGGAAGACCAGCGGTTACTTGATAATCACAGACATTACAAAAAGCTAGAGAAGGAAATTTGGCTGCAAAATGTAAGAAAATTCCTTACCGTACTGAGACGCTTAAACGAGAACAAAACTATTTCGGACAAACAACTGGATTATCTAGGACCTAATAGTTACATGCAAAGATGAGACAGTTTTACATTTTATCGAAAATTCACAAACCAATAGACAAATGGGCAGATCCATTCACCCCACCAGCCCGGCCTATAGTCTCGGATTGTGGTTATCACCTTGAACCAACCGCCAACAGGCACGCGAGCAATGTAAAAAAATACGGAAGACTTTTCGGCTGCGATATCTAAACTCAATGTTCCTCCAAACGCTCTTCTGGTTAACATGGATATCGAATTAATATACACCAATATCGATATCGACGAAGGTATACAAGCAGTGGAAAACGCTTTTCAGAAATTTCCCGATACAAAACGACCAGATGAAGACATTTTGGGACTTTTAGAACTCAGTTTGAAATGAAATGATTTTGAGTTCAATGGTCAAAATACCAGCAAATAAGTGGGTGCGCGATGGGGAAAAGTTTTAGTCCAAATTTCGCTTCTATTTATGTGGCTCATTGGGAAGAAGCTGCCCTGAAAGAATTGGACAAACAGCCATTTTATATCTTAGATTTCTTGATGAAATATTTGAATGTACTGCGGAATCATTCGAGAGAGGAATTAGGGACATGTATTGATATTTTTAAAAACCACTATACTCCTATATAAAACTACAAGCGGTAGTACACTCAGAATCTGTTGACTACTTAGATGTTACAGTTTTCAAGTCGTGCTCAATCGTGTTCAGTGCACTGTGGCCTCGAGGCTACTCAGCCCGTTCTCTCCGTAAAATAAAGTCGGACACTCTCCGAAAAATTACGTGTTATAACACAGGGGACATACGCGAATCTGAACCTATTAGGATCAAACACAATCGACCTCGGTACGGTGATGGGCGATCTGAAAAAATGTGTGAAAGAGCGGTCTAAACTTAACTCATTTATCGCCACGCGTTCTACTTTCAAAAGTGCATGAACAAACCAAAAATGACTACCAAATGAGAGAATGTCTCAACTGTGCCTTTGTCAACGTGATTTATCTCATAACGTGTAATAAATGCATAAAACAGTATGCTGGAGAAACAAACAATGCATTCAGAATACCATCTTCGCGAGCCAGTGTATCGATCGATCTATTGGGATCGATACACTGGCTTGGTTAGTTACCCATACGAGTTCTGGATATAAATAGATGAAGGGGTTTCCCCTGAATCAATCCAATCAGTGAACGCGCTAAGCTGGTTGTTTAGGCCAATCCGCTGCGAGGTATGAGATGTGACAGGTTTCAATTTCATCGGGGGCCAAACTGCTTTGATGTCAAGCGGAAATCGACATCGTAAGTCAAAGCACAAACCGCAGGCTGGGGATACCGACATGCTAATTCAAAACAAGTGCGGGGGATGAAATGTACGATATTGTATAATAGAGGCATCGACTCAAGAACTCATTCGAATCACCAAAAATGTCCAGGTAAACCCTCTGCGAGGATTTAGAATTCACCTGGACTTGTGAAGATGTCAGAATACGAGCAACAGGCCATAGTTCAGACATTTTTTTGGAAAACGATGGCGCAGTGATTGACCAACTTAATCTCCCAGGTGATTCGTTTGAACAACATCTCGAGATCAAGCCAATAGAAAAAATACCGACGCTCAGAGTTACTTACATATAAGGTTTCATATGAGCATAAACACTGTGCTTCAATTTGTAAATAAAGAGATGTATGTTACTCAAAAGAGATGTATCACATTCTATCATCATGACATGAAGCTAGAAACATAAGCTGTCATTTTAAGTCCACAAGAAACTTGTCTCTAGGAACACTTTTAGTTAAAAAGTTTGTTTCCACAGCCCTGTGCCTACATTTATCAAAATATACCCACTTACTCTGGTCTCGAAAACCGAAATGTATAGCATTCGGCGTAAGGAAGTTGAAGAAGTGACCATGCGCCCGAGTGAATAAAGTTGATGATGCACACTCTGGATGGCATTCATGCTTGCTCTTGTGCATAGTTCTTCAAACAAACTGTCTTTATAGATCTGACGTTTGAAGTATTTCTCCACAACATACCTAGCGATGTCTTTGGCCGTCATCTGGTCCTTTTTGCGTTCTTTCTCCTTCTATGCAATTTGGATTTTAAGCTTACATACTCTCTCGGGGGCAAACAACCGCATTCATCCTTCATTATGACTAGCACTTTAACATTAGTATATTTAACGGGGACCATGCTTTGAAAAATTGCTCGTGTAAAGCAGATGTCAATCTTTGAGTATGTCATGGTATAGATTTTTGTTACGGATTGTTAGCTCAGACTATCCGTGTCGGTGAACACCGTAGTTAACCTTGATATATTTGTAGTGGAAACCATGCATTGCCAGTTTCGAAATGTCTGAAATGGAACCGCCTATGTAGGTAGGCTTGTTGAAAATCAACTTTTAAAAATGTATAACTGCCAAATCATGTGAATACATTTTGAAGGACTGAAAGTGTAGCTTCATAGACAGCTTCCGGAGTTGTTCCGGAATTCTCCATCGTTTTTCTGGATACACTGTTATTCATGAATTTAAAGTTTCTTCTCGAGCTCAATCATCGCAAGTTCACTTTTTTCAGTATTGAAGTTTATGTAAGACAGGAGCCAGGTATATTGAGAAAATTGAATTCTCCGACTTCATTTCATGTTCTAGGTAGCACGTTAGATTATGGTAATGTACCACATATTCAGTCTTATTGTGGAGGGGGGGGGGGGTACCAGTTTTTCAGATATAAAGAATATCCCGAGAGTATGTCTTCCGAGGCTTTTATGCTTTTAAGGGCGAGTGAATATTCGCTCGTGGTAGTAGATTATTTGCGATAAAGATTATGACATTCCTCCATTTTAAATTTGGAACGTGTCCCCAAACTTTTTGCGCGTGCGCGTAGTCTTCATCCAAAAGATGTTCCTCCCTTAGATCGTCATGAAATCTTTAGCAGAAAGCTGTTTGGCATTTATCTAAATTTATATGGTTGGACCCCCTTTCTGATTAGTAAACTTGGCACGTTAGTGTCCTGAATATTTTGCTGGAAAATGTTGAAATTTTATCAATTCCCATTTTGCTAAATTATCCACTAAAGTTTGTAGGACGTATACAAAGATATAAAGGAAAACGAATGTATTTCTCCATCGTGTTTGGGAAATGTGTTTCCTGATTTTCAAATTTACTCAACGCTTTAACGTGACCGTCATAATTTTTGATGTTGTGCAGAAAAACGGGAATAAAACAATTTCGATTTTCTTTCCCATTAGCAGTGAATTGTCTGAATTTTATGTTGCATGTGTTAGGCGCGAGACCTCCCAGAGAGGTGACAGCGATCTAGAAAACGATCAGCGACTAAAACATTGCCGCCAATCTGTCGCTTTATGAAACTCTCTATAGGGACATATTCATTGACTCTTCTTTGTTCAAAATGTCATCGATTTCTTTCTCCCCTTCCATGAGATTTTCGAGAAATTGATCAATAGATCCATCATCGCAATACACTATGGATAGTTTGTTGTATTTGTGTACGGAACTCACAACTGTGTAAGCTGTACCCGCATGGGTCATGTCGCTCGTACATCCTCGTGGAAGAGGTTGCGGATTTGCTTTGACACGAAACGATTTTACAGGTTTGACACTCGAAGTCGGCGTAAATAATGAAGGGTATCCCAAAATGTTTTCGGCTGTTTTTGAATCGAATCCAGAGATTTTCTTCTTTGTACGGGAAGCTAGCGTTTTGGAGACCGTGAGGGGAACAGAAAGGGATAGGATCATCCAATAAATCTTGCTGGTTGAATCCGCGTAAATAGTAATTACAATAGATATATGTATGTTTGTGGTTTGTGTCATCCGCCAGTAAACGCCATGCAGTGTTACGGACCATGCTATAATGTCTCCTCTCTCTCTGAGAAAATAAAAGTATGTTGACAGGGTCTTCAAACCTGTGTTGTGTAATATGAAAAATAGGGGAAAATTGTCATAAACGAAAACATTGATCGAAATGTTATTCAAAGATTTGAATTTTGAGACGTGACAGGGGTAGAGGATAATCTAAATCGTTGAGATGCAAGTCATGTTCGAACGGTTTATAGTGACTCACCTTTTATGCATTCTTCGTGTAATCTATAGGATGACGGCGAGCGAGCGAGCGTCCCTTTCAAACGTTTGCACGTCTTCATCAAGTTTTCTGATGACATTCGCAACCAGATGTTCAACCTGTGATATGTTTGTGCTGATATCTCTATCTCTGCATGTATCACTTCGCCATCCGCATTTGCACGAGACATGTTCAACCTCAAAGTAAGAAACCATTTAACACCTTTTCTCTCTTCGGGTTTATTGGATAGTAGATCTGCTATTGCATTTTCGTTATCGGTGAGAAATTTCAAATGATCGGCGTTATTAGAAGAAAATGAAAGGAACTCGTGAATTTGGGCTGTCCCGCCTGAAGTCGATTTAGGTGGACTACCCCCGCCTTTATATCTGGTCTTGTAGTTGGGTTGTTTGCGATGACAGCCATCACACATCCTGGCGTATGTGTTATATAGTCGTTCTCCGATGGGACGAAGACTTGATTCACCTTGCAATAACTGCGTGGCAAGCGTGGAGCATTTCTCGTGTACAACGTCGTACCGTGGAACAATGCTATGTTAGCGGTAACGCATGACAGACTAACAGTATCATGGGACATCACGATTTACAGAAGGACATGTGATAGGTTTTCATCCAATGAAAATACGGGGAGTATACAATCGGTATAATAATTCCACATACCAACGACAGTCAATCGTTGAACATATTTTCTATCGGTACAATTCTACTGATACGGTACGGAGAGTGTTAAATCGCTCACCTTCCGCGGCATGCCGACGGTGATGTTTTCAGTTTATTCGTCAGACCTCCATCCGTTGTGGTATCCAACAATCTCTCAGAGTGATGTGATTTTTCATGCCCGTTCAACTTATCTCGTTCCTAGAACGTAATGGAACGCATATCACAGAGGAAAGTGATGTTGTTTCGTGTAACGGGAGAGATTGATTTATTCACAAGTTTCGCATTTAAAGGTTGGATGCTGACAGGGGTGTGTGTTGGGGGGGGGGAGGGAGGGGGTCCGACTTGGTTGCATAGCATCCATGCCAATCACCGCCTCATTCATTCCAGTGTCGTAAACCTTTTCAGAATGACAGGATTTCTTCTGTTTATTCAGTTTATCGTGTCTCATAAAATCCGTTGAATAGATGTTGAACGTTAATGTCTCCGTGTTGTTCCTCTTGGGGGAGAATGTTTAATACTTTGTAGCGCATTTGTGAAAATTAGAGATCGGAGTGGCTGGAGGTGATGACGTGGTTTGTATATCATCCATTCGAGCGTCATTCGAATAGAATACCTATTCACTAGAATAGAATTATTAACGCTTGTAAACTAACATATCATTTATTCACTGTTATTAATGGATATGGGTCGTATACATGTCCTCGAAGATTAAGAAAGTGTGATTAGTGTTGATTGCTATGATTGGCAACACGAACGGCTATTGTAGATTATTATCATTTATCTCTCCTGAATCATCTGGCTCTGAGATTGTTAACCATATATGATTTAATAATTTAAAAAAACATACTATTTTCGGTTCATGACGTCATATATACGTGATTTCTCATCCCGTGCCGAAAGAATACTTTTATCTGAGCTAAACACCTCAACAAAAGTAAGTTCCCTCCAAAATGTAGCCTCCTATTTTCCAAGATATTTCATCGATTGCGATGAAACTTCTCACACATCATCGGGCTAACCATGCCGATATTGGGTAACAATGATTATTCTATAGGTCGTTTCATGCCTGAATGAGCATGCGCAAAGTTCAAGTCGGTCGTATTTCAAAAATTGCAATAAAAAATTTAAAACGATTTTTCGAATGCATACAGTCACTTAATCACAAATTTAACACCTTAATAAAGTGTCACAGCAGTCCATTATGGTTAATATCGTGTGTATCCACCACGACACTGTATCACTTGTCGGCAGCGATCTCGCATCGTGTTGATAAGGCGGGTGATCCGATGTTGAGGTATGGCTAACCACTCCTCTTGAAGCAGGCGACTTAGGTCATCAAGATTCGACTCTCTTCCTACTCTAAGGTACACAGCACGCTTCAATTGATCCCACAGATGCTCGATGGGGTTGAGATCCGGAGAGCTGGGCGGCCATTGCATCCGCTCAATGCCTTCATTCTCTAAAAAAGCATTGACCACTCTCCCCCGATGTGGGCGTGCATTGTCATCCATAAAAACGAACCCATCGCCCATGGCACCGGTATATGGCATCACCTGTGGACGGAGCACCTCAACAACATAGCGATTGGCGTTAAGGTTTCCATCAATCGAGATGAGGTCCGTCTTCCCCGTAGCACTGACGCCTCCCCAGACCATCACGCTGCCTCCTCCAAAGGGAGTCACAGGTTGCATACAACACTCCGCATGTTGCTCACCACGGCGACGCCACACACGCCTCCTACCATCAATATGACGAAGACAGGCACGGGTTTCATCGCTGAACAGGACGTTTGCCCACTGCTGTCTCGTCCATCGGGAATGTTCTCTTGCCCATGCGAGGCGCGCTCGCTTATGACGACACAGAAGTGCGGCTTTCTTGACCAGACGTCGAGCACCTAGGCCAACGACTTTCAGGCGTCTCCTTACGGTCTGGTCACTCACCCTCCTTGCCCCGGCTCTAGCAGCTGCGTACAACTGATTTCTGATTTCTGTTGCTGAAATTCAGAGTAAATTCTTCATTTCAAAAAGATATTGGGCTATGAAAGGGAAATCGATTGATCGATGATAGACTTCATTGCAGACAATTTCATGCACGTCCAATTATGCTTCATACCTGTTGATGTTCTGCTCCTGAGGGTCACGTTTGAGATGTGTCTATCTTGCCTCCGAGTTGTTACCTTGGGTCGCCCACTTCTCGGCCTATCTTTCACCTCTCCCGTATACCAAAACTTGTCCCGTAATTTCCTGATGGCATTTGGACTGACGCCCATTCTACGGGCAACTTGTTTTACTGGGGTGTTAGCCTCCAAAAGTCCAATTGCGATGGCCCTATCCATATTTGATAAACCAGACAGTTCGACTACTGTGAACATGGAACATCGGACTGAATTGGACTACTGTGAATCTTGTACACAAGGACAGTATTCCGTTCTGTGACAGCAATTCATGTATGCACGTATTTGATCATTTCAGTCAGTGCAGGTCAAGGTGTCTGATTGCCTTACAGTATTCCCCATGCCCGGCATGTGAAACGGCGCGAAATTTCCAATACTTCATGTTGAACATTCGTTACATTGGCCTTGTTATCAGGATGCCAACTCGCAGCCGACAAGTGATTAAGTGTCGTGGTGGATACACACGATATTAACCATAATGGACTGCTGTGACACTTTATTAAGGTGTTAAATTTGTGATTAAGTGACTGTATGCATTCGAAAAATCGTTTTAAATTTTTTAATGCAATTTTTGAAAAACGACCGACTTGAACTTTGCGCATGCTCATTCAGGCATGAAACGACCTATAGAATAATCATTGTTACCCAATATCGGCATGGTTAGCCCGATGATGTGTGAGAAGTTTCATCGCAATCGATGAAATATCTTGGAAAATAGGAGGCTACATTTTGGGGGGAACTCACTTTTGTTGAGGTGTTTATTTGTTATTCATTTCACGATTTTGTACAATTCTGGATTTACATCTACGCCACTCCTTATCACGTAGCAACGTTGCTTATTTACAGGAAAAAAGAATGGAAACTCACATTATGTTCATAGGATTTGATAGTGTCCCTCATCTGGAATGAGAATTCCTCCATGTTTATCGTGTACTGGATTCGGTATTTCAACATCCCCACACGTATGTAAATAGTATACAAAGAGTCAATCAGGTCCAATTGACCTCAGAAATTTGCATATGACCTTTGTGACGTCATGTTTCATCCAATCAGAAGCGAGTATTGATGTCACGTGGTGTATGGTGGGTGGATGGTGGTGGTGGGTTTAAGATGGCGGCTGGTGGGTGGATGGTGGTGGTGGGTTTAAGATGGCGGCTGGTGGGTGGATGGTGGTGGTGGGTTTAAGATGGCGGCTGGTGGGTGGATGGTGGTGGTGGGTTTAAGATGGCGGCTGGTGGGTGGATGGTGGTGGTGGGTTTAAGATGGCGGCTGGTGGGTGGATGGTGGTGGTGGGTTTAAGATGGCGGCTGGTGGGTGGATGGTGGTGGTGGGTTTAAGATGGCGGCTGGTGGGTGGATGGTGGTGGTGGGTTTAAGATGGCGGCTGGTGGGTGGATGGTGGTGGTGGGTTTAAGATGGCGGCTGGTGGGTGGATGGTGGTGGTGGGTTTAAGATGGCGGATTGTAGAAAAACGTATAAAAGGAGTCGATTTTTAGGGTAGGGGTGTATTGATTGCAATCTGACTTACCTGACCTGCCCGCCTGCCAGCCTTGCCTGTCTGTCTGCTTGCCTATCCGCTTGTATGAGACGAAAAGCATGAGACGTGGAGAAGATTTTCCCTGGGACCCAGCAGCACCTCCGGTTGAAGTCTTGCCTGAAGACGAGCGTATCAGGGACATTTATCAACGTCACTGGGCTACCATACGCCATTGTTTTCACCGTCACCGTCGTCTATTGGACTTGTATAACTTTCGGCTGCAGGACCTCACGTATCTGTCTACCTATGCCGAGAACATTTTCACAGATCAGGTGACAGCGTTCAAGTTGAATATGACATTCGGGTACATTTTACGGCACAAGGAGACGGATCAGGTGCGGTATTATTATCCCAGCAATAATACCTATGTGTTTGATCAGCCGTTCACGGTGACGGATGCGATTTCTCTGGAGCCACTCATCGACCAACTGACTACGTTGGATCCATTGGAATGGGCCCGGTTGCAACGCCCCAATACCCAATGGCTTGTGGAAATGGTGACTAACGTCACATTTTTCGTCACGAAAATGAGAGATCATCCTATCGGTGCTCCTGTACTACTACCCCCGTGGTTGCTTCATCGACCCGGCCTGTATGCATTAACAGGAGGGAGAAATGGGCCCTACAAAGACCGGAAATGTCTGTTTCGGTGTTTGGCCGTGCATGTGGACCAGTGTAACCCCAAGTGTTGTGACAGAGTGGCCAATGACTATTGGGAACAGTATTTACAGCAGCAAGACTTGGATAAGCGGCACTTCCGTGGAATACCGTTCAAGAATTTGGATGACGTGGAAACACTGTTCAACATCAATATCTTTGTATACCGATTACGATGCAAGGAGGAGGATACATTTGTGGCTGAATTGGTTCGTCGTTCAACAGAACGGTATGCTGCTACGATGAAAGTCAATGTGTTCGACGACAATGGCGTGAGTCATTTTTCGCTCATCTACAATATGAGCCAGTACGCTCAGTCTTTCAGTTGTGCCCAATGCCATCGGGTGTTTAAAAAGTCTTACAACTTACATCGCCACGAGAAAATCTGTGACAACAGTGTCAAGCGAGTATATCCGGGTGGAGTGTATCATAATACGCCTACTATTTTCCAGGAACTGGCCGATGAGGGTGTGATGATACCGGAGGCGGATCGTTATTTTCCCTACCGGGCGTGTTACGATTTTGAGGCCCTGTTGGAGCCCATGGACATGTTTTCAGCGAAAACGCAGTGGACGCAGCGCCATATTCCTCTGAGTGTCAGTATTTCCAGCAACGTACCCGGCTATGACGCTGCTCCGGTGTGTTTCGTGTCCACGGGGGAATCCCATGAGTTGATCACCCGCATGATGGAGTATTTAGAGCAAGTCAGTGCGGCTAGTACAGAACTATTGGTGTCCAAGTTCCAGGACGTACTGGACCAGCTGGACGATCGGGTTCCTATACCGGGTGTAGCGTTTAGTGACGATGAAGAGTCGGAGTACGAGTCGGAGCCCCTGCAGTCGCAGCCTCTGCAGTCGCAGGATGTGCCTTTACCGAAACCGTATGCGGAGAAATTGAAAGTGCGCTTCCTACAATATCTAGGTCAGTTACCGGTGCTAGGTTTCAATTCGGGACGCTATGATTTGAACATGGTGAAAGAATTTCTTTACCCCTACTTGGCCCAGTCGAATACCCTCAAGTCCGTGATCAAGAAGATCAATAATCATATGGCCCTCACTACCACATCGCTGCATTTCCTGGATGTACGGAACTACTTAGCTCCTAATTGTAGCTATGATCAGTGGGTCAAGGCCTATAACTGTGCACAAACCAAAGGGAGGTTCCCTTACACGTATATATCATCGCTCGACCGTTTGCAGGAAACACAGTTGCCACCCCGGCACGCCTTCTTTGATGATTTGAAGCAAGTGGAATGTCCGGAAGACACGTACCGGGAACTACAGCAGGTATGGAACGATGAACATATGCAGACCTTGCGAGATTTGCTGATATGGTATAATAACCTAGATGTGGTTCCTTTCCTGGAAGCGGCCGAGAAAATGGTGCAACTCTTTCGTCGCCAAATGCACGTCGACATCTTCAAGGAGTGCTTGAGTTTACCGGGTCTGGCGCTTCGCCATTTTTTTCAAGAGTGTGCTACGTACTTCTCGCTGATACAGCAAAAAGATGCAGACATGCATGATTGTCTAAAGCAGAACATTGTGGGCGGCCCGAGTCTTATTTTTCACCGTTATCACGAGAAGGACGTCACTACTCTGCCCAGTGGAAAACCCTGTGCTAAGATCATCGGTTTTGATGCGAATGCCTTGTACCTGTGGTCGCTGGCCCAACCTATGCCCAGTGGCCATTATACACGTTGGTTGGCGGAAGATCGGCATTTTACACCGCAACGTACACCCTACAAGCATCTGGCTGATCAGTGGTTGGATTGGGAAGCCTATCGACGGGCAATTTATATACGACACCAGACCAACGCCACAGAGAAGCGCATAGGAGATCGTCGACTTCCCGTTGATGGGTTTGCCCTGGTGGGTAGCACACCCACCGTATTCCAATTTTACGGTTGCTATTGGCACGGCCACGAATGCCATTTCAGCGCTGGACGCTTCAACGAGCGACGTGGAAAAACACCGCAAGAATTACGGGAAGAAGTGGTGGCGAACGGTGATTATGTGAAAGAGAGAGGATACCATCTGATTGAAATGTGGGAGTGTGAATTTCACACGATGTGCCAGGCCCTGCCCCATTTACGACGTTTCCTAAAAGAGCGTGAGTGCCCCTTGAGTCGTCGGCGACTTCTGAGTCTGCCACAGATGTTGGACGCCATTCGTTCGGGGGACCTCTACGGCTTTGTCGAATGTGATTTGCATGTTCCCGACACTCTCGAGCCTCTCTTCGCCCAGTGCCCTCCCATCTTTAAGAACACGCTGGTGGGTCGGGCTGATATTGGGGACACCATGAGGACCTATGCGGAGCAACACGAGTGTTTGCCTCAACCTCGACGGATGTTGATTGGTAGTATGTGGGCCGAGAAAATCTTGCTGGGCACGCCCTTACTGCAGTGGTACATGAACCACGGTTTGGAAATTACCCAAATATATCAAGTGATACAGTACGTACCCGACGCTTGTTTTGCGGAGAATGCCGACATCGTCACGTCGGCCCGTCGTCAAGGTGATGAATACCCGAGTGAGGCCATCATCGGTGAATGTTGGAAGTTGACTGGCAATGGTTATTACGGAAAAACAGTTACGAACCAGGATAAGCACGTCAACGTGAACATTTGTACTACTGCCCAAGCCCGCAAAAAGTGAATTCTCCTCTGTTTCGATCCGTGGAGGTCATCAATGACGACACCTATGAAGTCACTTCAGCCAAGAAGACTATCCGTTACAACCTACCCCTGCAGATTGGATGTATGGTATATCAGGTGGCCAAGCTGAGGATGCTGCAGTTTCTCTATGATTTCATGGGTGTGTATTTTAATCCATCAGACTGACAACTCATGGAGATGGATACCGACTCGGCCTACATGGCCGTCTCTAATGCGGATTGGGAGTCCCTGGTGAAACCGGAGTTACGTACCCAGTATGAAGCGGAACGCGACCAGTGGCTACCTCGACGTGACCATTACCAGTACGATAAGCGTACACCGGGCCTGTTCAAGCTGGAGTGGAGTGGGGATGCTATGATTGGTCTCTCCTCCAAGACGTATTACTGTTACGGAGGAGACGGAGGAGGAGGAGGAGGAGAGGAAAATAAGTTTAGCTGCAAAGGGGTGAGCCGGCGCGATCCCAACATCGACAAAGCCTTGTACTTGAACGTGCTGCAAAGCCAGGCCAGTGCGAGTGGTACTAACCGAGGATTTCGGGTGGTGGATCACCAGATGCGGACGTACATTCAGCAACGAGACGCCTTTACTTTCTTTTACCCGAAACGAAAAGTGTTGGCCGACGGTGTGAGCACCACTTACTTGGACTTGTGAACAATGTCGAACTATAATTGTTGATACACAAATGTAAAAGTCAGGATGGCCGAGTGGTCTAAGGCGCCGGTATTAAGTGCTGGTCGGCGAATGCTGTCGTAGGTTCGAATCCTACTCCTGACAGAACTTTTTTTGTACCTTAACCCTACTATTTGTACCCTGTATTCTATTTGTACCTATTCAGTAACCCTTCTTGTTGACTTAAATAAAAAAGAGAAAGTCAAATCATTTTTTTGTGTTTTTTCATCTTTTATTCAACATCAATGAACGTCAGAACAACAACGTCATAACAATAACGTGATAATAAACAAGTGGCCTGCGCGCGCAGTGCATTTTTAAGTTAACCAGATAAATGGAGCATGCACATTAAAACGAGAGGCCGTCCAGTCATAGACGAGGACATCACGGTCTTCGGCTTGACAATAATCATCAAACATGTGTACGATGGTGGGCATAGAATGTCCTCTACTCCGGTGAGTGAGATAAAACACACAGTACTGTCCGCACACACTACTCAAGGGTCCTTGTAATCTTTGAGTATTCCAACGCCACTTTGTAGTAGAGACGTCCATGAATTTCACCAAATCGGCATGTAGGGGTGCAAGTCCGTAGGAATCAAAGTATTCGCCATCCATTCAGGATGTAGGCTGCTGGAGTGGAAGAGTGGGTGGGAAACACATTGCGTGGAAACACACCTCGAAAGGGGATCTTCGGATCTCGCTGGAGTATGCCCATCAGCTGCTCTGTATCCATGATGACTCTAGCTGGCGTAGTCACACAGCACGTTTCTTTGCTGATCCACGCTGATGACGTTATCAAACTCGGCGTAGCAAATCACGTTAATCGTGTTGGCTAGAGGGACGGCGAAACGCAGTTCCAACCGTAGGTTTCCTTTCTTCAGCAAAGCCAGTTGATGATCGTGTTCCAAGGTGGGGGTGAGGTCAAAGGCGAACAATGTGTACCCACGGCTAAAGTCGTCTCGACTGATGGTATTGCCTTCGTCCTGGTTGTTTTGTCCTGTGGCTGTAAACAGGTTCAGTTAGGTCCGCACATAGTTTTTGTTAGTAAAGTCCGGTTGTAATGGACGGGCTGGAATTTGATGGCCGGCCACGTGCAGTGCCACAAAGTTGAGGTTGAAATGTTCAAAGTTGAACGGATTCTCAGCCCAATTTCCATTGAAAGTGGTGTTGGTCACACACGCCAGGGTAAGACGTTTAGGAAGATCCCCTAGAAATAAATTTTCACGGTTGGCCATCATCGTACCTGCTGGCACAGAGAACACCTTGGTCTGTACGCGTCGGATGGGGTACAGGGCTGGTTTTTCGATAAGGCTTCCATGTGACTCAGCAACACGCCCTGTTGCAAATCTACCGTACGGACAAACAGGGCTGCATCTTCAATGACGATGTTGTAATTGACACCCCCGACTCCACCGCCCATTAAGGCGAACGCGGGTAAGGAACGGATCAACTTGATCTTGATGGATACTCCGTTCATCATGTAGCGGTCTTGCAGGAACAGATCGGCGTGCAGTCGTCCCATCATATCGATGGACTTGCTTTGGGCTGCCATTCTTTTGCGTGTGACGAACCCATTATTGGCACCGAGCAGGCTGTTCATGACTCCGGGTGTATCCTTGAAGTACAGCTCAGCTTGTAAGTGTGATTTTTTGGCATCACTGCCGTACGACAACAGCGTCTCCATGTAGGCTCGGTACGGGTACGTATTGGTGGACGTACTGATGAGTTTATCGTTCAGACCTATATCCACCTGTTGGAACATGGAGTGCAGCCAAAGATTCACCGGGCCTACTACCGCATCGTCCGCTATGGGCGTCCCGTCGTTGTCCATTATTTTGGCTTTCACGTACAAGTACGTGTGGGCTAAATCCAGGTAGGCCGTATCTTTGTTTTCAATGGTAAATTCCACGTGGAATAGTCCACAAATCCAATTCACTGTTGGTAGACGGACACGACTCGGAGTGAATGAATGCCATTATGCGAAGATGTCTCTCCTACTACTACTACTACTACTCCTCTTCTTCTTCTTCGTCCTGGTCTTAGTCCTCTGGTGTGTGCGTCGTCGGCGTGTTGGACGTCGAATGACTCTTCGCTGTGTGGGAGTTTGTCTTTTAAGGGTTTTGGCGATCAAGACGCCGCCGGCTTCTTTAGCCCGTCGTTTGAAGGCTTGTCGGGGTGCTGTGCCTCCCATCACATCACCGGCCACGCGCAATCCACTGCGTACCGCTTGTTTCCCCACCGCTTTGACACCCCGTGTCACCAAGGGTAAAAACGTTTTCACAATGCTGCCCAGTATGTTCCCCAATCCGTGACCTCGTTGCATGCGTGCACCGTTAAACATGGGCAAGCCTCCTCCCGTTTGTTTCTTGTAGTAGTCGGCATAGCTGGGCGTATGGCACTGGTAAGGCACGTACATTATACGAAGTGAGGAGAGCGGACTTGTCGGAAATGAAGTGTCAGCACCACTTTTCCTCGTTCGAATGCGATCGGGCGTCCCGTGTCATCTCTTATATCCACCGTGATCGTGTTGATATCGGTATGTCGTACGGGCAGGTAGATTATATGGTTGAAACTCTGGTTGACTTGATCGCCATACGTCTTGCTAATGGGCACCACCCGTAACAGAGGTGTGTTTACATCACCCACAATATGGCTGTCCACTGCGTCCGAGTAGACGTAGAGTCCGTACATACCTACTTTCATATCCATCAAAATGGTACCGTTGTCAATGGTGGGACCCGTGTAGACGCTGTCAGGCAGCCGTAACATTTGCTGTAGTGTAGGACTGAGTTTCACAGCCACGTTAGGGCTCAGCATGATACAGCTCTTGTCGTTGTGTACGTTGACATCGAAGACCACGTGTTTCTTGAAGGGAAAGGCTTTCTGGGGTCTTGCATTATTCGTGCTCTCCCGTAGAGCCTTGTACTCCAACACGGTCATCAGACCCTCTTTGAACTTCTGGGGCGTATCGTATTGGCCTTCGGGGAGAGTCAGTTTGTAGACTTTACCTTGGTAGGTCACTTCGTACCATACTTCTTGGTCTTGTACGTTGTACCATGAGTAAGGGTATTGAATACCCACCAGTCCACATTCCCACCGTCCAGGTAAATGTAACGGTTGTGGTAACTGAGTGACATACTTGGTCAAGGTGTTGTCAGGAAACACTTCGAGTGAACTATTACTGGGCAACGTCAGGTAAAACATGACGACTGAGTTGTTCTGGCTTCTGCACCGGGTTTTTATAGGAGTTATTAGTAGGGTTCCCAGTAAGGGCCCCCCCAGGCCTTGGGCGCCTTACCTCGGCGTTGTGATCGTCGCAGTGACTTAGATCGGGTACGTCCCCGTCGTGGTTGTGGTATTTTGGACGGCGGCGGCGGTGGCATGGAGTCCCAAGAAGAGGAGGCGGAGGAGGGTGGAGGTGATGGTTGGTGTCGGGTCGGTTGCTGCATAAAGGCCCAACGGTTAGGATTCCCTACCAATTCTTGAGGGGTGTGTATGTCTTTTAATCCCTGAGCAAAGATTTCCCAGCCCGGTGGATTAGAGTGTTTGCGAGAACGTACCATATCGTTGATCAAATCGGTCATATGAGACCCCGGCACCACTTTGTTTCGAATCAGCAGTTTTCCTTCAGCGTTCCAACTCATATCGGAATTCTGTTTCACCCGATCCAACAATAAACGTGCCTTGGTCTTGAAGGCTTTAGGCACACTGGTCAACACTTCCTCTTCCAGCTCAGGTGAAGGTGGTGACGGGGATGTGAGTGTGGGCGTTGTGGGTAGTTGTGGTGTACTACTACTACTACTCCCTCTATATTGATCCATAAACGTCTGGTACTGGTTCAGCGTATGATGGTAGAGTTGAATTTTCTCGTGATCGGGTAGTCGACGTTGGAGTATACTATTCATCTCTTCATCCAGAGACTGCAGTTGTTGCACTGTGGCAGGCAGGCAAACTCTGTAACAGTCGAGGTTCGACCAGCATCATTTTTTTCGTATGTTCCATGATGACGTTAGCGTCCCAAGATGGAGCCTAGTAACGGTCCCAGTACAGTAGCGGCTAAGGGTGCGAGGAGTGCGCCGAGAAATCTACCTCGCTGTAACACCTGTTTCTTTTTCTTGACACTACCCGTCTTCTTCACCAACGTTCGGAGACCCGCCTTGTGCCGTTGCAATTTCCCTTTCTGCAGAGGACTGAGTGGAACATTGCCTTTTTTTGCCACTTCACACAAACACCGTACCAAGTCGGGATCCGCCCCGCGCACCAGGGCCCGGCCCACGTCCGGTGGCGCGCTGCGTAATACGCGCAGGGCCGGCGCGTGCTTGCGTACGCGTGCAGACATAATGATGAATGACGGCTAGAGTGGATTGTCTTCTTCTTTTATTTGGGTGTGTACACCGTCTGCACCTCGCCGGGAAAAATGAGGGTACGCAATCGAAGGGTGGAGGGGGTGTCTTGTTTCAAGTCAATGAGTAGATACCCGTGAGCTGGTTGGGTAGCATCTTCAAAGGCTTCTCGTACAAAGGCCGTGTTTTCAGGGTACATCTGTTGGGCCAGGTGCGTAATTTGTGAAGCGTCTCTGGGGTTTTTGAATAACACCACATACTGAGCATTCAAACTAATGTTCCTGTGCTCTTTGTTCTTACTGAAGAGATTCTGCACGATGTAGATGATGCTCAACCGACGATGATGGCTTCCTTGGTAAAGAGACGGGTGATTCGACTGTCCGTTTCCGTCATGAGATCGTCCACCACCACCAAGGTGTCTTTGGGTGTATCCTCAGGGGGTAAGCCTTCCACTAAGGTGAGTCCCGGGACACGTGCCAGTTCCTCGTACGCGGGTTGCCAAGCTCCATAACACCACAGGATGCGAGCTAGAGGCGGTGAAATGAGGGCTGACCCGTGTTGGATGAGACGTTGAACGAAGTGTGTTTTTCCCGACCCTGTCGGTCCAGCGATGAGACACGTGAAAGGATGCTGCCACCGAGGATCCATAGTTTTTTTTATTTTATTTCTTTATTTTATTTGGTGATTTGCGCTCGGCGTTTAGAAGCCCACCACCGTTGTCGTGGATCCCACCGGGGATCGTAGTCGAATGGGTACCGTTGTCGTGGTAAACGTGATTCACGGGGATCCACTGCAAATATTTTTAGCGTCGTGGTGTTGGTGGGTGTACTAGGTGATGGTGGTGGTGGTGGTGATGGGGTGGAAGGATCGTCGCTTCTCAGGGATGACGGAGGATGACGTGGAGTCGTAGTACGGGACGTGGTCGTCGTGGGTGGCTGGATGTAGCGGGCAAAGTGTAACGTGGTGATGGATGGAATAGACGGTGTGTGAGTAGACGGCGTGGTAGACGTGGGTGTCTGGGTTGATACGTGGCGGTACCTTGACGTCTTGGATGGCGTAGGCAGCGTCGTCGTAGTGGTCGAAGTGGTGGTCGAAGTGGTGGATGACTGAGATGTGGAACGCAGGTTGTTGAAACAGGATATCACGTACGTCAAATCGTAGAACACGCCTGTAAATAACGTACCCACAAGCACTACTAGACACACTACAGTACCCACTTGTGCTTTTCGAGTTCGTAACAGTAAGGGTAGATGTGTACTATCCATGGTACAATCCTACACTGAAGGCTGGTGTTGATAGGGGTTAGAATTTATAGGCGTTTCATGTCACGGTCGGACACCCAGGAATTAAACGAACGAGGCCACCCTTGCCACGTCGACGTTCCGTTTTCAAAATCTTTTCCACCGTGTAGTAGTCTTTCGGTGTTTTCACTATGGGTTGTAATTCTGCCTCGTAAAACGTGCCTTGCAGTGTTTCTCCTTGTAGATCTTCCAGTTGATAGACGTGTGGCTGTCGAGGTTTATGGCGAACGATGACAAAGTGCTCGTCACTCCAGTTGGGCAAGTAACTTTTCTCAAATTGGCCTTTCACTTTACTGATCCGTACCACATCTCCACGTTTGTAACGGGGTGCCGTGAGTGGTTGTGGACTGGATGAGTACAGCGTACCACGCACTTGATGTTCGTTGCGTTCTGTCACATCACGGGGAGCTCGCTGGATACTGCGATGATAGGCTCGATTGTACCCTTGTACCAGTTGAGGTAGTACATCGATGTACCGTCGGGTGTTTTGGGCGGTAAAATACTTGTATATTCGTCCTTTGAAGGTGCGATTGAATCGTTCCACCACAGAAGCTTTGGTCTCGTTGTACGTATGGAAGAAAAATACCTTCTGTTTCTTAAGAAAGGCTTGAAAGGGTCGGTTGAGAAATTCTGTGCCTTCATCCGTTTGCAAATAAAGAGGTTTGCGCCCCGTCTTGAAAATCTGCTGGAACGCTCCTATTAGATTCTCTCCTGTTTTGGTGCGAATGGGTAGTACCCAGGCATACTTGGATAAAATATCGATACAGGTCAATATGTACCGATGTCCATCATTGTGAGGTGCAAATCGACTCATATCCACTAAATCCGCCTGCCATTGCGCGTCTATACCTCCTACGATCACTCGGTTACGGCGAAAATGTCGTCGGGCTGCTCGATGTAAACTATAAGTGTCTTGGGTTTTTAACCAGTCTCGATCTTCAGTTCGACTGATGCCTTGAGAATGGGCAGCTCGAGCGAGCGCTCCCACAGCGCTATACGCGGCTGGACTGGTAGGGTTGTAATACAAATCGGTTAACACCTTGTTCACTGTAGATGCTGACCCCTTTTTCTCCTTTCGGGACCGCCTCATCACGGTCTTCTTCTTACCCCTCATCGGGGTGCTCCTGGGTCCCCGTCATGTGTGTTCGCTTCATCAGGTGACACTGACACTCTAGCCTCTGTGCATTCTATAGATATAGTACTTTCGTCTTCCCCGGCTGTATCATCGGATTCATCATGCTGTTTTTTTTCATGAGGTTCAGCCAGCGCGTCTTCCATAGCACGAGCCCACGCCAATTCGTCTGGTGATCGTTCGTCCGGTGTAAACAGCTGGTCCACAATAGGCACTACTTTCTCCAAGGCTGACCACAGAGAGGGGGTTAGGATGAAACTTCGCGTAGGGTCTTGGTAGCGGCCCAGGCGTGGGAAGAGGGCGGTACGGTATACGTAGATGGCATTGTCCATGGGGATGAGGTGTCCGTCCAACTCACCGTTCAACACCCGTTTAAATTTAGTCCAGCCATCACGCTGTAGCGTCACCGTATTCGATAGAGTCTCAGCGCGCGCCCAGCAAATAGCTCCACAGTCTTCCACCAGGGTGACTTTATCTTCATAGACGTATAACCCCACCTGGTAGGGTGTAAGAGGCAGAATGGCTCGTAGGTCGGATGACATGCTTGCTCTAAATGTCGAACGGAGAATGACACACACTCTGTCTCATCCCTGGTATTTATAGTGTCAGGTACTATTCTGTGAGGGACTGCTCCTGTGGAGAGAGTACTTCATCCACCATGGGGACTACTTGTTGCAAAGCCGTCCATAGATCGGGGTCCAGAGTAAAACCCCCTCGCTTGAGACAGAGAAGTCGAGCAAAATAGGGACCGCGGAAAATGTAGACATCGTCACACAGGTGAATGCTATCCCCGTCGAGATCACCGCATAACACACGTTTCAAGGTAATCCAGCCTTCCGGGGATAAAGAGACACGCGCGGGTTCAGACGTACACCAACATCGGCTATCGTCATCGATGAGCTCCACGGGTTGGGGGTATAACAATAGGGTACAGTCCGGTGTAAGAGTGCGGGTAGCTACAGAGTTGGCCTCAGGATAGAGTACGTCGTGGACGTCGGTGATAATAGCTTTCAGCGCCTGCCATAATGCCGGCCGGAGTAGGATAGCGGCACCCCCACACTGTTCTAACCGGGGGAAAAAAGAATCATCTTTACCACTTCGCAGGTACACACCGACTCCCACATGCAGGAAATCCACTTCGGGCTCTTTTCCCTGTAACAACCGTGTCAATAGAGTCCACCCTGCTAGGCTTAAAGATAACTTCACTTCTCGAGGATGTTCTTCGATGAGCTGCAGTTCATGGTCATAGACGATGAGAATCACGTCAGACGTGAGTTGGAAGAAGGCGAGCTCCTTTCCGTGCGCTGCCATAGTGGTGAATGACAAAACACCGTCCAGGCAAAATGTATATATACCGATTCTTGCTAATTTCATCGTAATAAAAAAATTGTAAAAAAAAATAGTAGAAAATTAAAAAAATGGTTGTTAGTGTTCATTCTTTTTTTTCTTTTTTTTTTAAATTTAAAAAAAAAAAATCAGCCACGCCCCCTTTTCACCGCACCCTCCCCCCCTTCCTCCCCCTTTCCCCCTTTTTTCAATAATTTCAAAAAAATTGTAAAAAAAATAGTAGAAAATTAAAAAAATGGTTGTTAGTGTTCATTCTTTTTTTTCTTTTTTTTTAAATTTTAAAAAAAAAATTCAGCCCCGTCCCTGTTCACCCGTCCCTCCTTTGCAATTTTTGTAGGTGCGCGCTCCAAGATAAAATATACTTCAGAACATTTGCGACGACGCTACATTTGCGTGTCATTTGTGCCTGGACTGTAACAATTAAGAATTCGCGCACAGATGGAAGAGAAGGCAACATTGAAATCGTCTCCAAAATGCTTTACCGGCCTATTGGTTATTAACAGATGACTCCTTTCAAGCCGATAGACATTCCATTCTTAGTGCCTGTGACGACCGCTAGATGGCGTGATCCACAGCGCACCAAAATGATTGGGAACTCTGCACGTTGGTCTTCTTGCAGTGAAACGAAGGCTATTTTTTTTATAATTTTTATAGTTTTCTCTGGATAAACCAGTTACAATTTTCAGGGTGATATTATAAGGCTGTGAGGAATATACTTGACGTATTTTTAGCCAGGAAAACCAATTTATTCCCAGTGTAGCGGGTTTTCCACACTACCGTAATATAACGTTACGGGTGTAAAAATCGATAAGATTATGATAAATACCGGCTTAGTGTAGCGCTATCCTGCTAAATTTTTAAATACTACACCATGAGTTGCCTCGGTTCAACTTGAAATAAAATTTATACGTGCACTGACATTTATTGTAAAATCACAACCGTTTATAATTGAGAAAGAAACACAAATATTTTGTCCGGCGTAAAAATATTTACCAAACACATAGAGCGATTTCGCCGACGTCCGCGTAATTTTTATATAAGCTAGCGCCCAGCTTCATTTGGGCCATTCCAAAACCTTTCACTGACAACAGATATACACAGAGAGAAGAAAAAATGAGCCAACAACTTGCTGCAGCAAAGATGTCGACCACCACCACCAAGGCCACGGGACAAAGAGGAGTACCCAAGATATCGAGAAGGAAGAAGAGGGTGATGTTACAAGCCATCAAAGATTTCTGGCTGCGGGAATTAACCGGGTGGAGTGCGAGGATAACTACCAACGAGACCGAAGGACGAGGGGACGGTACAGCCAACAATTTGCGGAAATTAATCAACGCATCGAAAACCGTCAGCGAGGAGGGGTGGTTAGATTTACTCAGGGCTATGATGGAAGAAGAAATGCACCCTGCCCCTCCTACGCTGCTGGCCCCTCGTCCAACAGAGCCAGCACTCCAACCGGACGCTATACTACCAACAGCAGGCCCGGAGGAGAATTTCCCACTTCAAGATCTGCCCATCACCGACTTCCTACAAGCCACCAAGGATGAAGAGGAGATGGAACAACAGACAATAGCGCCCGCTAATTTTTTAAACGAGATGCCTATCAGTGCCGATCAAGAAGATGAGGATGTTGTATATCAATACACACTGACCCCCTATAGGTACTTTTCGGTGAGCAAGATGATGTAAGGGGGGTAGACAAGAAAACCCCCCTCCTGAAGAAAACAGGGATATCAAATTGAATCCTAACGGCCCTTATCAGGGCCAACCAAAGCAATCGAAAGAGAGCTTCTAACTTGGCACAAATTTCAAAGCACAGATCCCCACATTACCCTTTTTTTTATTCTATTAGCAAACTGCATCACCAAACTGCATTTTATTACAGCCCGAATAATAACGGACTGAAATTTATTTGAACCAGCACAAAGGGGATTAGAAAGAAGAGTATATGTGTGTGATGTCCGAATCATAACGGACTGAAATTTATTTGAACCAGCACAAAGGGGTTTTGGGATTAGAAAGAAGAGTATATGTGTGTGTGATGCCCGAATAATAACGGACTGAAATTTATTTGAACCAGGGGGTGAGAGGAAAAGGGGGAAAGGAGAGGAGGGGGACATTTTGTCACTGTTGTTGTCGACCAGTAAAGGAATAAACATTACAGCCCCACTAATAACGGACTGAAATTTATTTGAACCAGCACAAAGGGGTTTGGGATTAGAAAGAAGAGTATATGTGTGTGTGTGTGTGATCTGGTGTTAATTTTTTGTGCTTTTTTAATGTTAGAAGTTTCCCCTTTCGGAAAGATAAAGTGGTTCTTAAAAGAACCGTTGAAATATGTAAGCGATTACATCGTTGAGAGGGCCTGTTGGCGTTGTCTTCTCTCAGTACACACGGGACATGTCAAAGGTATTAATTGACACACTAGGGGTTTGTTAGCATTCGCACACGCTGGTATTTGGGCATGTCGATGAATACAAGCTTGACACAAGGCTTGGTGTCCACAGGGGGAAATAGCGTATTTAGCGAATTGGTTATAGCATTCCACGCAGTGTAAATAGAAGACTGCTTGGCGTTCTGTGTTGGATCCCAGTGTTGTTGTTGTTATTGCGGAAATGTAGCGGATCACGTCTTCGTTTTCTTTTT
This sequence comes from Hanleya hanleyi, assembly GCA_036873755.1. Taxonomy (NCBI): domain Eukaryota; kingdom Metazoa; phylum Mollusca; class Polyplacophora; order Lepidopleurida; family Hanleyidae; genus Hanleya; species Hanleya hanleyi. Next base: position 43,279 of record JAVTVY010030045.1, read on the forward strand.
GGCTTATTTTCCTTGTATTCTCTCTTATTCTCTTTTTTCTTGCGTCCTTCCTGTTTTTTCTATCCTCTTGCCTATTTCTATTGCTCCTGACGTCTTTCCTGTTTTTTCTCGCGTCTGTCCTCTTTCTTCTTCTTAAATCTTTCCTCTCTCTTTTTCTTGAGTCTTTCTTTTTTTTGGAGTACTGTGGTTTTTAAGTGCTCCTCCTCCCTCTTCTCCTCCTCATCTTCTCCTTCTTCTGTATCTGTATGGGTTCCATCTGTATGGGTTCCATCTGTATCTGTATCGGTTCCATCTGTATGGGTTCCGGTTTCTTCTTCTTCTTTTTCTTGTGCCGTTTCTCCTGCTTTTTCTTTAGCTTGGGGGCTTTGTTGTTGTGGTTTCAACATAGTTTCTAACACGCGGTCTATGTCGTCAAAACGTTGGTATTCATCCGGTGTGGCTGCTAGGAAGTTACTAAGCTGCGATGTGGCTGGGGGGTCACTAAGATGAGGTGTGGCTGGTGGTGGGTAGTGCCGGGGTTGAGGTGGAAATAAGTCTTCCATTATAGCATCCAACCATGGTTCCTCATGTACCATATTAATGATGTTGCCGAGCGGTTGTACTTCATTATCATCATCATTTGTGGTGAAGTCTGATATGTCAATATCCATGATTTCAGCCAGGGGTAACTCCATGACTGGGCACTCAGGCTAATTGTGAATGACTGAAAAAAATACTGCGCGCTATTTATAGTGTAAAGCGCGGACCTGAGCGAAATCGTTCTATTCTATTTTCTACAGCTACGCTGAACAAAATATGTTTGTGTTTCTTTCCCAATTTTAAACGGCTGTGATTTTGCAATAAATGTCAGTGCACGTATAAATTTTATTTCCAATTGAACTCAGGCAACTCATGGTGTAGTATTTAAAAAATTTAGCAGCCTAGCGCTAGACTAAACCGTTATTTTTAATGAATTTATCGATTTTAAACCCATAAGGTTATAGTACGGTAGTATGGAAAACCCAGTACACTGAAAATAAATTGGTTTTTCTGGCTAAAAATACGTCAAGACTATGGCTTACAGCCTTATAATATTTCCCTGAAAATTGTAACGGGTTTATCGAAATAAAACTAGGAAATTTTTATCCTTGGGCAATGGTAACACAGCACTATACAGTGTGCAAGCATATCTTGCACTCACTCACACCGGCCGCCATTTTAAACCAACCACCCACCACCCACCCACGCCGCCATCTTAAACCCACCACCCACCACCCACCCACGCCGCCATCTTAAACCCACCACCCACCACCCACCCAGCCGTCTAGACTATAAATAACGCGTAGTATGTTGACATTTATTCACAAAATACAATCATGGGTACAAGACGAACACTGTTCACCCACCACCCTAGAGATCCTAGAGAAAACAGAGATGTGGTTACCAGTGGAGATGATGGTGGAATGGCCATAATTACAAGCTTTCAGCAGGTTATTACGGACGAAACCATGATACGGCAAAATGAAGAAGAATTGGAAGAACTCCGGCGAGATGTAATAGCAGAAGAAGAAAATGCGAGGTTGATAAGGCGAGGTTGATAAGGCGAAGAGAACAAGACCAAGAAATCAGCAGGATGGATGCCATAGAAGAAGAAGATGAGAAAGATGAGGATATAACTGATGGGGAACAAGAAGAACTTCCATGGTTAAACAGTAATAGACCTGCAACAAATACAATGACTACACAAACGCCGATTATAACGACGTCGGCTTCCGAAACTCCGATTATGACGACTTCAGCTTCCCAAACAACACCACAACCATGCTCTTGGGCCGAGGTAACACGCCTCAACGAACAGATTAACGGTATGAGACAAGACATGAATCAAATGGACGCTGAGATTTCAAGACAGAACAAAGAACTACATAAGGAAGAAAAAAAATCAAGGTGTAGCGTGTGTACAGACGAAGATAGCATGTACGCCGTATTGCCGTGTGGGCATTTATGCATCTGTAAAGATTGTTGGGTCACGCTAACGTGTGTAGGAGACATGTGCCACTGCGTTGAAGCAGGTGAACAACATTTAAAAATCAAGTGTCCAATCTGCAGGAAGCATGTGGGTGGAATAAAAAGAATCTACCGCTCATAAAACAAGTGTCGTAACACTTAAAAAAAAAGCCCTTTTGAGGGCTGCCCCATCTTTCCGAAAGGGAAAACTTCTATCAAAAAGCACAAAAAATTAACACCAGCTGCCATCATCCTACTCCCCTATGAAAAATAATTTTTAAAATTTTTTTTACAATTTTTTTGAAATTATTGAAAAAAAAGGGTAGAAGGGGGGAGGAGATGATGGTGGAATAGCCAAAAAAGATTTTTTTTTTTAAAATTTAAAAAAAAAGAAAAAAAAGAATGAACACTAACAACCATTTTTTTAATTTTCTACTATTTTTTTTACAATTTTTTTGAAATTATTGAAAAAAAGGGGAAAGGGGAAAAGGGGGGGAGGGTGCGGTGAAAAGGGGGCGGGGCTGAATTTTTTTTTTAAAATTTAAAAAAAAAGAAAAAAAAGAATGAACACTAACAACCATTTTTTTAATTTTCTACTATTTTTTTTACAATTTTTTTGAAATTATTGAAAAAAGGGGAAAAGGGGAGAAGGGAGGGTTGAAATTTTTTTTTTTTTTTTTTTTTTAAATTTAAAAAAAAAAGAAAAAAAAAATGAACACTAACAAGCATTTTTTTTAATTGTCTACTATTTTTATTAACACAAATAGAATGAACCTGTTCACCAGGGTATTTTAATACAATTATATCTGAGTATTGAATTTAATACAATTAACAGTTAAAAAACTCTGAATTTTTAATACAATTATGCGCTCTCAAGCCACTTCAATGAATGTGTAGGAATACGGTAAATGTTTTTCAACACTTGTTCAATAGTTCTGCATTTAATACAATTAACAGTAAAAAAACTCTGAATTTTTAATACAATTATACGCTCTCAAGCCACTTCAATGAATGTGTAGGAATACGGTAAATGTTTTTCAACACTTGTTCTGAACACTTGTTCTCAATAGTTCTGCAACAAGACTTGTTTGAACTCATCATCGTCTTTCCGTCCCTGGTGCACGTAAATGTAGGTAGTAATCTCTTCACGTGGAATTTTGGGAGGGCAGGTAGCTTCCACTCTCAGGGCAATTTGCGCCTCGGTAACGGCCTGTAGTGCCTCAGTGATCAGTGCGTATGAGGGTACACTAGTGTCCACACACGTATGCTGGTTTATCGGGCTGTTATTTTCACAGCCTGCACATGCTTGGATACGCAAGTGTCGAATTTGAGGTCTGATCAGATCCAGGACTGAGTCGATGTACTTCTTATAAATATAGTCAGACACCTGGTAAGCCAGAGCTTGACGAATTGCAGCTGTGACACTCTGCAACTTCCGCCACGCCGTTAATTTCAAGGTGACACCCTGAGGACAAGGTACACGCTCTTGCGTATCTAACCTCATTCTCCATTTACGGATATGCACCAGGAGCTGATCGTTGAAATAAGCACAGCTCACAAAAATGTCGTCACCCACATAAAATTTCGCTTCGTCACTCCCCTGGTCGCGAATAACCGCATCGATGGCGTAATCAAGGGTCTCCAGTTTTTGCCAGGTATCTAAGTTCATGGCAATATGCCTACCGGGTCTGTCGTTAAAGCCCGATGGGTTAAAATGCACTTCTTCGTCTTTGACACTCACAGTTAAATAGGCTGAGAGCTCCCAAATGTCCGTGTGGGCTGCCTGGTAGGCCTGTTGGATAATGTTATTGATATCCTGCACAGACATAGGAAGTTGCACATCTTGTTTCACAGGCTCAGGCACTTGCTGGGGTACTACTGGCTCAACCACTGACTCAGGTATTTCTAAAGGTGTTAGTCGAGGGCGTTTGGGTCGTCCAGCGCGTTTGGCAGGTGTACTCTCTGGGGTAGTGTGCGTACGTTTGCTAGCTGTACGCTCTTCGGTAGTGTCCATGACTAAGATATCATCATCTACAAGGGGAATTTCAAGTAGATCTGCTAGTTCTTCATTTCCCGTCTTCTTCAGCGCCTCCACGAAGGCTAGAAATGCATAGGGGCCACGGCGCAGTAGACCATCGATGAGAGCTCTGTTTTGTCGTGAAGGGGTGTTCTCCGCCATGATATCTTCGACACCCTGTTTCAGGAGTATGTTATCGTCCATAAGCAGATGACATAATTCGCCCACATGCTGCATCTCATCAACGAGGCGAACACGGTTCTGTTGAAGCGTGACTAGGTCGGCTGAATTCATCATGACTATGGGCTCAGGCTGGTGAGTAACTGCTACGGTGTAATAGTCTGGTGAATTTGCACTGGTAAAATGAAATATAGTAAAAGGTTCTCGACAGCTCATACAAAACAGGCAAGCAGGCAGGCAGGCAGGCAGGCTGGTCAGGTCAGGTAAGTCAGAGTGCTACGCAGGGTAGTGCAATGAATACACCCCTACCCTAAAAATCGACTCCTTTTATACGTTTTTCTACAATCCGCCATCTTAAACCCACCTCCCACCATCCACCCACGCCGCCATCTTAAACCCACCTCCCACCATCCACCCACGCCGCCATCTTAAACCCACCTCCCACCATCCACCCACGCCGCCATCTTAAACCCACCTCCCACCATCCACCCACGCCGCCATCTTAAACCCACCTCCCACCATCCACCCACGCCGCCATCTTAAACCCGCCTCCCACCATCCACCCACGCCGCCATCTTAAACCCACCTCCCACCATCCACCCACGCCGCCATCTTAAACCCACCTCCCACCATCCACCCACGCCGCCATCTTAAACCCACCTCCCACCATCCACCCACGCCGCCATCTTAAACCCACCTCCCACCATCCACCCACGCCGCCATCTTAAACCCACCTCCCACCATCCACCCACACCCCACGTGACCACAATACTCGCTTCTGATTGGATGAAACGTGACGTCACAAAGGTCATATGCAAATTTCTGAGGTCAAGTTCACTCGATTATTTTCTCGCGCATGCGCAGTGAGGCGCTATTAACTCAATTGACGCTTTGTATACTACTAACCCATTAACTGAAAATTAAACGCATTGCCAAGACAAAGTTCAAAAAGAACATCAACAAAGGAATTTTTCCCTGTTTACAGAATGTGTTGGGGACTGCCTGGGCTGCACTGACTGACTTTGTTAACCATTCTATAAACAGACAATTCCTCCATTAATTCTTATTGATACAATTTCATATACTCATAATACAGTCGTACAGCCCGCAGTCCCCCACACAATTCAGGTCTGTGGTATGACCAGCCAATAACCAAGGTGTAGAACTTCAACAAAAATTACATTCTTAATTATTAAAAATAAAATCTATTACTAATTACTTACATCTCTCCAATACTTGCTTTTTAAACCACACTATAATTATTCCGTGATGAATGAACAAACAGTTCAGGTTTTATCAACCAGTTCACATGTTAGCACAAGGCAAGCACACTGATCAGTGATAAAATCGAGAATACATCCAGTCCGTTTTGTAGGAAAGAAAAGGCGATGATTCTGGGCTTGGTTCAGTTTTTATATCCCGCTTGGAACTATGTTTTATTAATTTTCTTGGTTTGCGTGCAAAAGTTCCAGATACATTCTCCACTGCCATTGTTCAACTCTGAAAGTGCTGTCATCATTTTAGGCACTGATTTTGAGCATATCACTGTCACCAATGCACTGGTGGAGTGTAATATGGATGTCCTGCATTTCGCTATCAAATGTATGGCAGAGGTATTGGCAGCTATGCCTTTCTCATGTAATGGAGAATGTATCTGTCACTCTGTATTTTAACCCTCTCTCTGCTGTTTCTGTACCAAAGTACTGAAAACTCAGTTGTGAACTATCTTGGCCAATTAAAATGCCAAAATGAATATCAATATTTCTGTCAGAGTTTAGTTAAATGCTTTTCCAACTGTTTCTGGAACTTTCTTCGCATATTAGTTTCCAACAAATTATATCAAGTGGAAAGACATCTCTGACACATGGAGGGTTAATTTAATTGACATTCAACTGAACCATTCTGCACTGACACAGAGCCAGTGTTTTGTGTATGTTAAGCTCTTTCTCATGCCATGACTGAACTATGGTGAGATAACCTATCATCGGCTATTGTATTCAACTGGATTTCACCATGCAATAATAACAATCGTGTCTGGAAACTGTTGTTCTTTACGGAAGCGTATTAGTGCCAGTGTGAAAAAAAAAAATCCGAGATTTATCTCCTAATTAGGACTTATTATCTCGTAATTAGGAGAAAATTATCTCCTAATTAGGACTTATTATCTCCTAATTAGGACTTATTATCTCCTAATTAGGTGATAATTATCTCCTAATTAGGACTTATTATCTCCTAATTAGGACTTAATATCTCCTAATTAGGAGAAAATTATCTCCTAATTAGGAGATAATTATCTCCTAATTAGGACTGATCTCCTAACTAGGAAATAATTATCTCCTAATTAGGTGATAATTATCTCCTAATTAGGACTTATCTCCTAATTAGGACTTATTATCTCCTAATTAGGTGATAATTATCTCCTAATTAGGACTTATTATCTCCTAATTAGGACTTAATATCTCCTAATTAGGAGAAAATTATCTCCTAATTAGGAGATAATTATCTATGGGCTATAGGATACAAGGTGCACCACAGGTGTATGTGCGCATGCGTACAATGACGTCACTTCCGAGCTCCAAGAGCTCGAAGCTCAGACTCCGGAGCTCCGGGAGTGAGGCATGCCCAACGCTCGTCTTAAGGCAGTGATGCCCTAAACGCAGTGACGCTCTAACGCTGGTGAGTGAGTGAGCAAGTGAGTGAATGCGCGGGCTTCGGGCTCCCGACTGCCCCATCCCCGAGCTGAATGGCGACCCCACGCACAGGTCCATCATGAAGACCAAGCGTCACTTGGAAGAGTATATGGGGTTACCACCCACCGAGGCTCTGGAAAATGCGATCAGAATGCGCAAGCAACTTTTTCCAGGACATGCTGCCTGAACGGTATCCTGGCCTTCCCGGCAATGCTTAGGTCACACCGAAAGAAGATTGAACTTTCTCAAAGGAAGGCTTTTGATTGGACAAGAGCCTACTTGAAGTGTAAACATACCCAAAGCGGTTCACCCAGGATGGGTATGATGTACTGGAGGGGAAAATAAAATGTTTGACTTGTCATCCTTGTTGTTTTCTCATCTGTATCATGGTATTATGACGCATGGGAATAGACCACCAGCGTATTGAAATCTCGTTGACAAGGGACTACTTTCTGTGCGCGGAGGCTTCTCCACGGACATGACCGCATCACCGTCGGACATGACCGCATCACCCCGGAGGAATACATCCTCAGACGTCACTTGTGGTCACGTGACCGGTAGTGACCTTTGCCGGAACTATAGCGGCCTTGACCTTTCCATTGGGGTAAACCATTCTTTGCATAACAACCTTGCACCCCTCCTGACTAAAAGTGGTTTGGTCAAAGGTCAAGTTGAGGGTTACGGTGCTTTGCATACTACTCACGATATAGCTGATAAATGGGGCAACAACCGATCACAATTATCTCCTAATTAGGAGATAATTTTCTCCTAATTAGGATATATTAAGTCCTAATTAGGAGATAATTAAGTCCTAATTAGGAGATAATTATCACCTAATTAGGAGATAATAAGTCCTAATTAGGAGATATTAAGTCCTAATTAGGAGATAATAAGTCCTAATTAGGAGATAATTATCACCTAATTCGGAGATAATAAGTCCTAATTAGGAGATATTAAGTCCTAATTAGGAGATAATTTTCTCCTAATTAGGAGATATTATGTCCTAATTAGGAGATAAATCTCGGATGATTTTTTTTCACACTGGCACTAATACGCTTCCGTACATACGCCTGCAGGAAAGTCATTAACCCTTTATAGTTAAAACAACAGTTAAAATGAATAAAACCAATTGTATTAAGTTGAACGTATCATTCTAAATATTACATTAGGGTAAATATTATTGTGGCATTTTGACCACAAAAGTAATATCAGATATTCTTGGAGAAATGTATGAAAAACAAATACCAACTATAACATTGCTGGTTCATTTCCTTGCATCATAACAAATGCAAAGAAATATATTGGAGCAAAAGGGTCCGTGTAACCTTGCACAGTTCAATTTTCGTTTTTCGTTTTTGGTTACTCAAAATCAAAAATTGAAATTTGACGGTAAATTTTCAATTTTCGTTTTTTGTTTCTGTAATCTCAAAATCAAAAATTGAAATTTGATCGTCAATTTTCAATTTTCTTTTTTTGGTTTTGTGATCTCAGAATCAAAAATTGAAATTTGACCGTCAATTTTCAATTTCTGATCCTGGGATTGCAAAAACAAAAAACGAAAATTGATATTTGACAGTCAATTTTCAATTTTCGTTTTTCGTTTTGCTTCACGCAAAAATGAAAATCAAATATTGAAAATTGCCTCGACTTGTCCGTTTTTCGTTTTTTCGATTTTAACTTTGACATATCAATGTTAAGTTCGCACGTGGACGGGTTATGATGTCACTTCCGGTACGCCGAGTATAATAGAAAACACAAATCGTGTCGTATAAGAGGTGTGGAGCGTGAGAGGCATGTGACCCGCCAGGCCATCCTCGGGAGCCAGTGTATTGATCGATTTGTTAGGGTATCTATACATTGCCTTGGTTAGTTGCTCACGGTAGTTCTGGATAAAAAAAAAGATCAAGGGGTATCCTCTAAATCAAACCAATTATTGAACAGGCTCAGATAGATCATTACGACAATCCGCTAGCTGCACTGTTTGAGATGTGACATCGCTGGCATAACTTTGATGTCAGGCTGAAATCGACATAGTTAGTCAAAGCAAAAACCGCCGGCTTGGGATGCCGACATGCTAATTCAAAATAACCTCTGGGGATGAAATGTTCGAGATTGAGGCAACGACTCAAGAACTCACTCGAATCATCAAAAATGTCCAGGTAAACACTGTGCGATAGGTGGCATCCCGCTGTTCTCATTGGTTATTGGCATTGAGGCCTGGGCCAATCAGGACGCAGTCTTAGATTTTCTCATTTCTAAAAATAGATGTTGAGAGAGCTACAAAAGCGAACAGCATTGCACACAATCGCTATTTGTTATTGATTTGAAATATAATATTTATAAAGATACCAACAAAGATGTAATACCAATAAGAGTAAGCATCGCGGTGATGGGCCGCGAAATCCGCATAAGCGGCCCGTAAACCACCATTTCAAACAAACACACAATCACCACGTTTGATGCCAGACGTCTAAATGCTTCAACGCTTCAGGTCCAATCTCCATTCTCTATTTTTGGGACCTGGATCGTTGGAGCGTTCAGATGCCCGTCAACGTTCAGCGTCAAAAACGCTTCAACGCTAAGTGCGGATGTCAAACGCATCGAAGCGGGAAGTTCCTTTGAGGGTTATGATTAGGGTACCCACGTATTTATTATACTATCCTACTTTAATGAAACTACCGTGTGTATCACCTCCGTTGTTCTTCATATAATGCATGACACCTGCTGCACGAATGCCTACTCGCTTCTGCACATGCGCAGTTGGCCCATTATAATCTAGGTCGAATGCCTGGCTCCAGGGATCTATAGTGTAATGAAACTCTTTCCCACTACTGGTTTTCCATATTATGCTCCACACCTGCCTAAACAATTCGATTTGCGCTTTCCATACTACTCCGCGGACCGAAAGTGACATCATAAGCCTTGCGCGTGCGCACTTAACATTGACGCGTCAAAGTTAAAATCAAAAAACGAAAAACGGACAAATCGAGGCAATTTTCAATATTTGATTTTCATTTTTGCGCGAAGTAAAACGAAAATCGAAAATTGAATGTCAAATTTCAATTTTTGATTTTGAGAAACCGAAAACGAGAAACGAAAATTGAAAATTGACGGTCAAATTTCAATTTTTGATTTTGAGAAACCAAAAGCAAAAAAAACGAAAATTGAATTGTGCAAGGTTACACGGACCCAAAAGGCTCCTTCATAATCTTTATAGGATGAACCGACTTTCTCATTAAAGTTTGTTACCTTCCTTTAATGATCGGAATTGACGTCGTTGTGTCCTCCCGGAACGCCTGGAAAGGAGTCAACGTCCTTTCCGATGATTATGGTGGAGGCGCCCAAGAATTTTCAAATGTGTGGGCCTGTACACATTCATTGTTAATTTTGAATCTCATTGAATCTTAGGACAATTTATCACCAAAACTCATCAAAAATACATATGTTGCTGATGCCATTGAAAGTCAATTCTGATGTTAGGCATACTGACAGCAGGAAATTCTGTATGACTAGGCTATTCTGTTAATGCGACCAATGTGATGTGTGAAATCACAAACCAACAAAATGTACTGATGCCGATCCCCATATATGTTGTCGCTATACTGGCCTACAAAGAGGCTGGGTCTTTGCATCATAACAGGAGCAGGTGCAATCCAATCATTAAAATAAGGTTATCAGCATCTATAACATATTAGGCTTATAAGATCCCCTTTTTAGGATAATTCAAATTTCATTACTTTCAAACTGAATTCTGATCTGAATTATGATATCCGAAAAGTACTGAAATTGGAACCTTTTGGTGGTTGGTACTGATGAGCTTCTCATCACTAGTGCATCTCAGTTTTTCTGTCAACAGGCCAAATTACTACTTCAGTCATACAGCAGGCTGGCTGCTTTTCAATAATCATTTCCATTTTCAATTTGGAATTTTCTTAGATGGACTTGAATGTGTCCACTCAATTTGATCTCTATAGCGAATGGGTCTAAAATCTTTCAAGAATTTGTTGATCAAAGCTTGGACACAACAAATCTTATATATTCGCTTTTTATCTCTCTCCAATCTGAAAAGGAACAAGTGATTAGTGACACAAATGTATACAGGAATAAGTACGCTACATAGCTTTCAATCATATCGCATACTACAGTCCTAATTCAGTAGTAAAAGGTCATTAATGTCAACGTAGTATGCAATTGTCAATCATTATCTCAAATACATGTCAACGTGGTTATCACTTTAAGTCAATAAATCAATCTTACTCCTCGCTATCTGGGAACAAAACAGTAAGTTCTATAAATCTGTCATTGCAACACATTGTCACAAAATTCATTTTAAATTCAACATGTTCCAAAAGTAATGTCATCATCAGGGTAATCTAAATTCATTCCCACTAACCTGAACACTATTTCTCAGCCACAATGATCTGGCTAGCAATCTGATATACAGTTCAGACAATCTCTGGAATGAAAAATTAATAACTTGACAGCTAGATACTTGTTATCGGCTATATTATCTTGATTCTATTGAATTCCAGCATTTCAACTTCATCTTAAAATTCAATCAAGTCATTGTATACATTATAGGCAGGTAGTAAAGAGGTTCAATAGAAGCTAGTGTATTGCCATTGATTACTTCAGCCATGTAGAATATTCCAAGCTCTGGTCTCGCAACAAGCTTCGTCAAACTTCATTCAAATTGTTAAAATACAACGTCATCGTGGGAGAGGATTTGTTTTAGCTTAGTCAATATTGGGAATTGCCCAACAAGCTAGCTTGCTAGAAAATGATCAGTATAAGCAATACGTCAATCATTTTACATATAAGCAAAAGAGAAGATTATACTCTGTTTGCTTAAAAAAAAACCCTAATGTGGTTGTAACGATTTCCAGGGTCGTAGTTCACAAGTTCAGCGTGCACTCCAAACAGCGTGTCTTCGACCACTGACGCACAACGCAGAAGGGTCCAGACGAGTCACTGCAGCTGATCTCGACTGGGCCATCTTTTTTTTGTGGTGTGTTTACAGATTCTGCTGCAAGGCACTACAAAATAAAAGTATAGTCTTGATTAGTATCCATACTTACCTCTCAATTTTTATTTTCTTTTTTTTTCAGTAAAATCACCTGTGAACTAAACACAATGGTTAGTCAATTCCAATAAAATTCCAATAATATTTTCAACATAAAACAAATCATCAATATCAAGATACGCATGTTCAATAAGTTCATAATTCAATCAATGACGTCAATCTATTCAGTATCTCCAAATCATTATAATATTCAATGTCACAAATTTCCAGAATTAACTTCATTAGTATTCTCACTCTAGTACTCAAAATATTCATCATCAACCATGGTAATTTTTCTCAAAATATTCATCAACATGAACATTCAAATAACCTCGGTAATATTCTTTATACCGGTACTCACAAAACTTTATAACGCAATATAAAACATAGCCAAATTATCCTGATAATAATATCAAAATAATCAACAATACCAATTAAAATAAAGGCTTCTAAAGCTCATTTTCTTCAGAGCACCATTTAAGTCTCCGAACACCAAGGATCTTCTCAATGTCACAGGCTCTTATTCCTATGTCTTTGGTGTTTGTCTCAAGATTCTGACATTCTTCTTTTCAATTAACTGTTTACTTTTATCCTGAAAACCCCATGTTCCAACAGTTTAATTAACTTGATCTCTGTAAAAATATCCCTTTCCATTGGAGTCTCATCTACCCTTAAGAACATCTGTTTTCCTATTTTGATTTCTTAAGAGCTCTTGTTCATTTTGGTGACGTTACAAGACTTTATCCAGTTCGTGATATCTTTATGCATCTCTGTCCAGTAAAAGTTCCATTTTACTGACAATGTCATAGCTTCTATTCCATGCTGACCTGTATTCAGGTGGTCATGGTGAGCTAGGAGGACTGTACTGACTAAGTTTCTTGGTACGACTATCTGTCGATCAAGCTTTTGTCCTGGGGTCCCAATTTCTTCAGTCGGCGACGATCGTAGTGAAACAGTACACCACCAGTGTACTCATAATCATCTGCTTGGTACAGTAGTTTCTTGGCCACTTGACTATCATCAGGGATTCTACCTGATTGAATATAGTCAATTATTGGGGTCAAGGCCCGGTCCAAAGTCTGCTCTTCTTTGAAAGTCTCAAGAGTTGGACAGCCTGGCGGTGATGCCGCTTCGGGGCTTACAATCTCTTTTGCTGGTCTTTTTGAAGGTTTTAATTTCTTCCTCTGAATCAGCAATGCATCCAAGTAGGGTGCGACATTTGGTTGAATATCCTCTTCCTTCACAACTTCATCATACTCTCGTCGACTCAGAACATCCGCAACAATGTTCTGTTTGGCAGCAATGTGCTTGATGTCATAAGAATACTGGTTCAAGACAAATGCCCATTTGGCTATTCGGTTTGATGCAGGACGTTTGGTGAAAACCCAAATCAGTGGACTATGATCTGTCACGATTGTGAAGTGATGATGTCTAATGAAGCCATCGAATCGCTTAATCGAGTAGAACACCGCGAGAGCCTCTTTCTCTGTAATGCCATATTTCTTCTCGCCTGGTAGTATTGATCTACCGGTATAAGAGATAACTCTTTCCACACCATCTTGAACTTGTGACAATACAGCCCCAAGTGCCGAATGACTGGCATCTGTGTGGATAATAAATTCAGCACCACGGCTGAAATCGGGGAAGGCCAATATTGGAGCAGTGGTCAAGGCTGTTTTGATTTGTTCAAAAGCTTCTTGACAATCTGGGGTCCACCTAAATCTGACATCTTTCTTTGTCAAATTGGTCAAAGGGGAGATGATCTGTGAGAACCCTTTGATGAACTTGCGATAATAATTTGCAAGTCCAAGCAGTGATCTTAACTCTGCAACCGTTCTGGGGGTTGGGAAATCTTGTACTGCCTTGACTTTTTCAGGGTCAACTTCTATGCCACGTGAGGAAATCAAGTGCCCCAGATATTTTACCTGTTTCTGGGCAAACCGGCACTTTGATGGCCTCAGCTTTAAGTCAGCAGCTCTCAGTCTATCAAAAACCTCTTCGAGATGACCCAGGTGATCTTCAAACGTTTTCGAGAAAACAACGATGCCATCTAAATAAACAAGACATGACCTCCAGGTCAACCCTCTCAACACTGAGCTCATAAGACGTACGAAGATGACCGGGGCATTGCAGAGGCCATAGGGCACCCTGTTCCAATGATACAAACCGTCATGTGTCACAAAGGCTGTTTTATCCTTTGATTTTTCTTCTAACTGGATCTGGAAGTACCCTGATTGAAGATCAAGTGTGGAAAAGTGGGTCACGCCTATGTCTCCAAAACTCTGCAGTTTTTCATCTATACGTGGCAAAGGATAAATGTCTACCTGTGTGCATGTTGAGTGCTCTATAATCGACACAAAAGGCATTTTGACCGTCTGGTTTAGCCACAAGTACAACTGGACTGCTAAACTCTGAGTCACTTGGGCTAATAATACCTGCATCAAGCATCTCTTCAACCTGCTCACGAATGACCTTCCCGTCATGTGGATTTTCCCTATGAGGGTGACTGCGAATCACGGGTGTATTGGGCTCCAACTTGACAGAATGTTTGATACCCTTTGCAGTCCCAAGTTCAGAAGGCTTGGTAGCAAATACATCTTTGTTTCTGTCCAATAGGTTGCAAAGATGCTGCTTTTGATCCTCTGTCAAAGTTGACTCAGAAAGGCCAATCTGATCAGAGATCTTTGAGGGGGTTGATGTATCTGCAGCAGTTCTTTTGTGAAACGTCTTTGGTTCTCTGCCAATACCATTTATCCCAGTAGGTCTTGGGTTAGGATCTTCGTCAGAGTTCAAAGGCGAGATCTTAACATTTGATGGCAATGGCTGTAATCTTCCAACTGCTGTATTCTTGTAAATGGTAACAGGCTTGTCTGTTGGATTTATTAGCTGATAGGGTACCCCAGTCTCTTTAGTTAGGACAAGTATCCTCGAGCCAACTAAGCCCAGTTTAAAGTAGAAGTGCTTTCTATCATACCTGTCATATTGGAAGGTAAAGTTTTACGTGGAAAAGTATCTATTACAGCTTCACTGTAGGCTGGAATAGTCGCTCTTGTGGCTGCACAAACAACAGATCCAGAATGTAAGGTCAGCTTATTTCGTCGGAAATCAATGACTGCCCCATTGTCCCTCAAGAAGTTGTTGCCTAAGACAACCTTATGGGTCAATCCATTAATGACCTGAAAGTTTACTTTGACAGGCTCATCGTCTACTGTGATCTCTAAAGTAGTTTTCCCACATAACTCTAGTGTCTCTCCATTTATGGCAGTTATTAGCCCATAATCTGATGCCCGAAGCCTAAGTTGCTTTGGGTTTTCTCTGTTAAGTGTGTCGAAAAATGACTTGGATATAGCACTTACACTTGCTCCAGTATCAACTAGGGACAACACAGGAGTATTGAAAATTTTAATTGGGACCAGATTATCTGGATAAATCAAGTGGTTATCTGATTGAAGATAAGCTAACCTTTGCAACAATTTGTTCGTCTTGTTAAATTTCTGGTCTCTAAAATTAGAGAAACTTTTGGTACCACTATAACTTCTTCTTCTACTTATTCTTCTTCTTCCAACATTATGCCTACCAGGTCTATAGTGGTTTTGTCTTCCCCTGGCAGGCTCTATTCGTTTAAATTCTGTTTTTTCCAAGAGCATTGTTGTTGGGCCCCTCTGTTTTGATTCCGCCCACCTACATTGTTTGGGTAACCATCAGTTTGGTTATTTTGATAGCCACCGCCTTGGTGATAACTAACATCTTCATTATTTCCTTCTGAACTTGGCGCTGGAGAAAAGTTTCTCTGCCCACAATTATGTGGTGCTCGGCAGAAACGTGCAAAATGCCCAATTCCATTACATTTGAAGCATGTGATGTTTTCGAAGTTTCTGACCTGATGACCTGTGACCTTCCAACAAGTCTCTGATGTGTGACCTGGGGTGTGACACTTGGCACAGAGAAAAGATATTGGAGCATGTTGAGGTGGAGAAGGATTACCTTTGCCCACCTTAGATGAGTTTTTCGACTCATATTCACCAGAGAGATGCCCCAGGATTTCTTTGAGAGCCAATATTTGACATTTCAATGACTCAATTTCTTCTTTTAACTGACGATCAGAGTCTTCCAAGCTGGAGATATTTGGTTTGTGTTCAATATTCATTCTAGATGCTACCTCAATTAATCTGGCACACTGGATTGTGGCCTGTAAATCTGGAGGGTTCTGGATGATGACCTGGAACTGAATCTCTGGTCTCAACCCTCTTATGATCAATAATTTGGTAATGTTTTCATCCTTATTCAGTTTAACACATAAACCCTGAATGTCGAAGATATAGGATTCACAGCTCTCGCTGGGACCTTGGACCCTGTTGAATAGCATCTGCTCATCTGCAAATTGATTCTGTGGATTCAAATACTTCTGATTATAAGCTTCCAGAAGATGTTGCCACGTATTCCTTTGATCTTCACACAACAAGGTAAACCAAAGTTCTGAAGCATCCTTCAATAACAATCGAAAATGATTAACCTTGTTGTCATCCGCAATATTATGCAAATTGCAAAAACAGATGAACCGATCTAGAAATAGGCGTGCATTCTCTGTTGTGTGGCCTGCGAACTTATCGGGCCTGGTAGAATTGATCAAAGACATGTTCAATTCATTCACGTGATTTTGTTGGTCCTAATGTAATTGCTGTTCATCAGCTTTTGCCTGATCTACCAGAGTTAAGTTATCTGGATTTCCTCATTCGGCCAGGTTATCTCGTTGATGCAAGTAAACAACAGGATGGCAAATAAAATTCTTTGATGTAAAGCACAATGTCTACTTGAACTCAAAATCACAAACTTTTCACAAAATACTGCATAAAGAAACCACTGGATATCAACAAATACATGTCATAAATGTTCAATGATATCAACATCAATGTAAAAACTGACCAAGAAATACCAATGGAAAACCTACATAAGACACAAACATTCACTTGTTTCACGGAAACAGATGAAAATGTCGGAAAAACTGGGGTATTAACTTCCCTTCAATGGATCAAGTGTAACAAAAGATCTGGCTTTACACTTCAAAGTGAAACACAAAGAAAACTAACTTAAAAGAAACCAAGACAACAGAAGACTGTGCCACTTTCCATTTCGAGAAAGTAAAAGACAAGATCTGTCTCAACTGCATTCATTTCACCAGAAGTGTCTGAGAAACAACTTTAAAGAATAACTTCCAGGTGTTGGCATCACAATGAATGAAGACAGTGTGCAAGTGCCCTGCTTCTTGAAGAATGGTGATAAGATGACCTCGAAATGTGAAAGGCAAATGTCAGTGTGAGCCCACAAAATACATGTACCAGACCTGTGTATACTATTGAATTCCTGAATTGACCTTGTCCTTAATAGTGAGGTGACGATGCTATCTGTAATCAAGAAGTACACTAAGGAATATCAAAGAAATGTTTTCTCAAGGTGTAGTGTTTCCTCTACTGCAAAAGGAAAGGACAACAACACAACTTCAAAATGAGTATTTTGCACTACAAAAAGTTGATTTTACTGGTATTTAGTGTATTGGTCTCAACAATATGTGACCAAATGCTCATACAACACTGTAAATTATTTGTATCTGGATGCTGTGCACATATATAATTAATCCCCAATATATGCTTTAAACACTAAAATATTTAGAGTGTAAGATTAGATAGGTACATGTACAACATAAACTATGATATTGGGATGTAACTAGATAGCAAAAATTGGCTCGCCGTGTGACCAATAAGGTTAGGTGCGACGTTAAACTTCAAACAACCAACCAGTAAAAATTGGCATTCATGCACATACAGGATCAAGAAAATCAACATGTAGTAATATCAGTGTTTCGTGTACATGTAGCTGTGCTGTTCAATCATATACGATGATGTCACTTTGAGTCAATAACTGTACATGTACATGCAACTGTATACTGCGCTTGCCAAACATGAAATGAGCAAGTTTACTTGAAAAATATGTAGCCCTTAATCTTTGACTTTTAATTTCTTTTAGACACCCACCTTTATTCAGAGAAGTCAAACTGAAAGCTTTCTCACAATGCTGATACAAGGGGTTAATTGTCAAGTCTGGTTAACACATGAAAATCACTGAGGGTGTCAGTTGAGTACATGCAGTATTCATTTTAGGGGATGATGCAAGCAAATGGTGTATTAGACCGATACAACGATCAACTGATGGACCAAATACATGTGCAAAAGGAAATATATCGGACATTATAAATATGTGACAATACTGGGTCAGAGTTCTGTTCTGCCCGGGTTCTCCACCATGTTAAAAGCTTGCTTTTAGTTTGGCCGTATAAGACACCCTTATGGTCAGGGGTCAAATGGCCACTTCTTCAAGCTAGGGAGCCAATAAACAGGGAAATTTTGGTAGAGCAGAGGCCGGAAACGATGCGCCAGAACTTTGAACTATCCTGACCATTGGACACAATATCATATGAAATTCTGTGGACAATGAACTCAACCCAACACAACAGTGACTTTCAAATAGATGATTTTGTTTATATAGAATCAATTTCAAATATCATGCACAGGTACATTTATGAAACAAAGCATGCAAATTGTTTACTGATCATGCAACAAACATTATGACATTTCATTTATCAAACAACCCTCAAAATATAATTGTAAATGATTGACTTGGCAATGCGTCCCTATTTTAGCTGCAATCCTCGTTCAAATATGTGTTGGCTTTGGTCAAATGAGACTACTACTCTGCTATGGTTACCTTAATATATGACATACGCCAAATCTGGGAGAGTATCTCCTGAAACTTAATGTGGGGAAACAGCTCAACAATCAGTCGATAATTTGGTCACTTATGTGTGTTCCCGAGCCAACTTTTAACTACCTTTTGACAATAATACGAATTGACCAATCATACGGTTAGGCCAGGGACAAACAAACAACCAGATTACAGTAACCCATTAACTGAAAATTAAACGCATTGCCAAGACAAAGTTCAAAAAGAACATCAACAAAGGAATTTTTCCCTGTTTACAGAATGTGTTGGGGACTGCCTGGGCTGCACTGACTGACTTTGTTAACCATTCTATAAACAGACAATTCCCCCAATAATTCTTATTGATACAATTTCATATACTCATAATACAGTCGTACAGCCCGCAGTCCCCCACACAATTCAGGTCTGTGGTATTACCAGTCAATAACCAAGGTGTAGAACTTCAACAAAAATTACATTCTTAATTATTAAAAATAAAATCTATTACTAATTACTTACATCTCTCCAATACTTGCTTTTTAAACCACACTATAATTATTCCGTGATGAATGAACAAACAGTTCAGATTTTATCAACCAGTTCACATGTTAGCACAAGGCAAGCACACTGATCAGTGATAAAATCGAGAATACATCCAGTCCGTTTTGTAGGAAAGAAAAGGCGATGATTCTGGGCTTGGTTCAGTTTTTATATCCCGCTTGGATCTATGTTTTATTAATTTTCTTGGTTTGCGTGCAAAAGTTCCAGATACATTCTCCACTGCCATTGTTCAACTCTGAAAGTGCTGTCATCATTTTAGGCACTGATTTTGAGCATATCACTGTCACCAATGTACTGGTGGAGTGTAATATGGATGTCCTGCATTTCGCTATCAAATGTTTGGCAGAGGTATTGGCAGCTATGCCTTTCTCATGTAATGGAGAATGTATCTGTCACTCTGTATTTTAACCCTCTTTCTGCTGTTTCTGTACCAAAGTACTGAAAACTCAGCTGTGAACAAACAGGCCTATCTTGGCCAATTAAAATGCCAAAATGAATATCAATATTTCTGTCAGAGTTTAGTTAAATGCTTTTCCAACTGTTTCTGGAACTTTCTTCGCATATTAGTTTCCAACAAATTATACCAATTGTATAGACATCTCTGACACATGGAGGGTTAATTTAACTGACATTCAACTGAACCATTCTGCACTGACACAGAGCCAGTGTTTTGTGTATGTTAAGCTCTTTCTCATGCCATGACTGAACTATGGTGAGATAACCTATCATCGGCTATTGTATTCAACTGGATTTCACCATGCAATAATAACAATCGTGTCTGGAAACTGTTGTTCTATACGGAAGCGTATTAGTGCCAGTGTGAAAATAAAAATTCCGAGATTTATCTCCTAATTAGGACTTATTATCTCCTAATTAGGAGAAAATTATCTCCTAATTAGGACTTATTATCTCCTAATTAGGGCTTATTATCTCTTAATTAGGAGATAATTATCTCCTAATTAGGTGATAATTATCTCCTAATTAGGAAATAATTATCTCCTAATTAGGTGATAATTATCTCCTGATTAGGACTTATCTCCTAATTAGGACTTAATATCTCCTAATTAGGACTTATTATCTCCTAATTAGGTGATAATTATCTCCTAATTAGGACTTATTATCTCCTAATTAAGACTTAATATCTCCTAATTAGGTGAAAATTATCTCCTAATTAGGAGATAATTATCTATGGGCTATAGGATACAAGGTGCACCACAGGTGTATGTGCGCATGCGTACAATGACGTCACTTCCGAGCTCCAAGAGCTCCAAGCTCAGACTCCGGAGCTCCGGGAGTGAGGCATGCCTAACGCTCGTCTTAAGGCAGTGATGCCCTAATCGCAGTGACGCTCTAACGCTGGTGAGTGAGTGAGCAAGTGATTGAATGCGCGGGCTTCGGGCTCCCGACTGCCCCATCCCCGAGCTGAATGGCGACCCCACGCACAGGTCCATCATGAAGACCAAGCGTCACTTGGAAGAGTATATGGGGTTACCATCCACCGAGGCTCTGGAAAATGCGATCAGAATGCGCAAACAACTGTTTCAGGACATGCTGCCTGAACGGTATCCTGGCCTTCCCGGCAATGCTTAGGTCACACCGAAAGAAGATTTCTCAAAGGAAGGCTTTTGATTGGACAAGAGCCTACTTGAAGTGTAAACATACCCAACGCGGTTCACCCAGGATGGGTATGATGTACTGGAGGGAAAAATAAAATGTTTGACTTGTCATCCTTGTTGTTTTCTCATCTGTATCATGGTATTATGACGCATGGGAATCGACCACCAGCGTATTGAAATCTCGTTGACAAGGGACTACTTTCTGTGCGCGGAGGCTTCTCCACGGACATGACCGCATCACCGTCGGACATGACCGCATCACCCCGGAGGAATACATCCTCAGACGTCAATTGTGGTCACGTGACCGGTAGTGACATTTGCCGGAACTATAGCGGCCTTGACCTTTCCATTGGGGTAAACCATTCTTTGCATAACAACCTTGCACCCCTCCCGACTAAAAGTGGTTTGGTCAAAGGTCAAGTTGAGGGTTACGGTGCTTTGCATACTACTCACGATATAGCTGATAAATGGGGCAACAACCGATCACAATTATTTCCTAATTAGGAGATAATTTTCTCCTAATTAGGAGATAATTATCACCTAATTAGGAGATAATAAGTCCTAATTAGGAGATAATTATCACCTAATTAGGAGATAATTATCTCCTAATTAGGAGATATTAAGTCCTAATTAGGAGATAATATGTCCTAATTAGGAGATAATTATCACCTAATTAAGAGATAATTATCTCCTAATTAGGAGATAATAAGTCCTAATTAGGAGATAATAAGTCCTAATTAGGAGATAATTTTCTCCTAATTAGGAGATATTATGTCCTAATTAGGAGATAAATCTCGGATTTTTTTTTTTCACACTGGCACTAATACGCTTCCGTATATGAACCCTGATACTTGTGCATGCGAATAATTGTAGATTACTCTCCCACTGAGCAATATATAATCATATAATCATACTATATATTCAACAATTATACATATATATTTTTTTTATATTTCTTTTAACAAGTCTCAGTAAAGACAAACAGTTTTGAAATATCTTTCATACATGTGATGTTCATTTGTAACACCATTGAAACATCAAGTTTAACTTCCACATGATTTAACATCTATGTGCGCGTGTGTATTCTGAAGGAAAACTAAGGTGTGTTTTTTGTTGTGAACAATGAGGCATTGACAATACTATAATCCAAGGAACATTGGGATTCCATAGACACTACTGGTGCTAAAATGGATGAACTTTACCCACTGGGAATTAATAGTGAAATGTGTCGTCCAACAAATGTGTGAAATGTGACGCGGATGAACTTTTCTCTACTCCAGTCGTCACCACTCAACATGCCATGATGCGAAGGACCGAATGTGAGGTCACATTACGCTAACAACATGGATTACGCTTACAACATGGATTACGCTAACAACATGGAATTGCTACACATGCTGTATCCAAACTACTCAACCTTCATGGATTGTGGAATAATGGATTTCTTTGGTGTCTTCACAGAAGGTGATCACCGAAAGAATATCCAATAGTGACTTTAATCATCATTGGACTTTCACCTCACTCCTTAATCGTAACCGAGGTTAACAGCTACTTGGGGACAAGTAGCTCCCCGGAGCGGAGGTGTGTCATGAGCTGAAATTATACATGTACATGTATGTACTAATTGAAATGTTAATTTCATAATTTTAATATATGAATGATTTATCTGTGGCTGTTGCGTAAAAAGAAAGTTAATATTTGGTGAATATATTGAACTAGAATTTTGAAATATTGAATTGAGATTTTGAAATATCTGACTGAAAAATAGAAAGTCAGTTATCCTGTAATATGGTTAATGCTAAAGTATTGCAGGCTCAATCGGTGAAGTGCCAACGATTTCGATAAATGTTTTAATTGTGTGAAATGTCAGTGAGACGGTTAGAACTACGGAAGCGTATTAGTGCCAGTGTGGAAAAAAAATTTCCGAGATTTATCTCCTAATTAGGACATAATATCTCCTAATTAGGAGAAAATTATCTCCTAATTAGGACTTATTATCTCCTAATTAGGACTTATTATCTCCTAATTAGGACATAATTATCTCCTAATTAGGTGGTAATTATCTCCTAATTAGGACATATTATCTCCTAATTAGGACTTAATATCTCCTAATTAGGAGATAATTATCTCCTAATTAGGTGATAATTATCTCCTAATTAGGACATATTATCTCCTAATTAGGAGAAAATTATCTCCTAATTAGGAGATAATTGTGATCGGTTGTTGCCCCATTTATCAGCTATATCGTGAGTAGTATGCAAAGCACCGTAACCCTCAACTTGACCTTTGACCAAACCACTTTTAGTCAGGAGGGGTGCAAGGTTGTTATGCAAAGAATGGTTTACCCCAATGGAAAGGTCAAGGCCGCTATAGTTCCGGCAAAGGTCACTACCGGTCACGTGACCACAAGTGACGTCTGAGGATGTATTCCTCCGGGGTGATGCGGTCATGTCCGACGGTGATGCGGTCATGTCCGTGGAGAAGCCTCCGCGCACAGAAAGTAGTCCCTTGTCAATGAGATTTCAATACGCTGGTGGTCGATTCCCTTGCGTCATAATACCATGATACAGATGAGAAAACAACAAGGATGACAAGTCAAACATTTTATTTTCCCCTCCAGTACATCATACCCATCCTGGGTGAACCGCGTTGGGTATGTTTACACTTCAAGTAGGCTCTTGTCCAATCAAAAGCCTTCCTTTGAGAAAGTCCAATCTTCTTTCGGTGTGACCTAAGCATTGCCGGGAAGGCCAGGATACCGTTCAGCCAGCATGTCCTGAAACAGTTGTTTGCGCATTCTGATCGCATTTTCCAGAGCCTCGGTGGGTGGTAACCCCATATACTCTTCCAAGTGACGCTTGGTCTTCATGATGGACCTGTGCGTGGGGTCGCCATTCAGCTCGAGGATGGGGCAGTCAGGAGCCCGAAGCCCGCGCATTCACTCACTTGCTCACTCACTCACCAGCGTTAGAGCGTCACTGCGTTTAGGGCATCACTGCCTTAAGACGAGCGTTGGGCATGCCTCACTCCCGGAGCTCCGGAGTCTGAGCTTCGAGCTCTTGGAGCTCGGAAGTGACGTCATTGTACGCATGCGCACATACACCTGTGGTGCACCTTGTATCCTATAGCCCATAGATAATTATCTCCTAATTAGGAGATAATTTTCTCCTAATTAGGAGATATTAAGTCCTAATTAGGAGATAATAAGTCCTAATTAGGAGATAATTATCACCTAATTAGGAGATAATAAGTCCTAATTAGGAGATAAGTCCTAATTAGGAGATAATTATCACCTAATTAGGAGATAATTATTTCCTAGTTAGGAGATCAGTCCTAATTAGGAGATAATTATCTCCTAATTAGGAGATAATTTTCTCCTAATTAGGAGATATTAAGTCCTAATTAGGAGATAATAAGTCCTAATTAGGAGATAATTATCACCTAATTAGGAGATAATAAGTCCTAATTAGGAGATAATAAGTCCTAATTAGGAGATAATTTTCTCCTAATTACGAGATAATAAGTCCTAATTAGGAGATAAATCTCGGATTTTTTTTTTTCACACTGGCACTAATACGCTTCCGTAAAGAACAACAGTTTCCAGACACGATTGTTATTATTGCATGGTGAAATCCAGTTGAATACAATAGCCGATGATAGGTTATCTCACCATAGTTCAGTCATGGCATGAGAAAGAGCTTAACATACACAAAACACTGGCTCTGTGTCAGTGCAGAATGGTTCAGTTGAATGTCAATTAAATTAACCCTCCATGTGTCAGAGATGTCTTTCCACTTGATATAATTTGTTGGAAACTAATATGCGAAGAAAGTTCCAGAAACAGTTGGAAAAGCATTTAACTAAACTCTGACAGAAATATTGATATTCATTTTGGCATTTTAATTGGCCAAGATAGTTCACAACTGAGTTTTCAGTACTTTGGTACAGAAACAGCAGAGAGAGGGTTAAAATACAGAGTGACAGATACATTCTCCATTACATGAGAAAGGCATAGCTGCCAATACCTCTGCCATACATTTGATAGCGAAATGCAGGACATCCATATTACACTCCACCAGTACATTGGTGACAGTGATATGCTCAAAATCAGTGCCTAAAATGATGACAGCACTTTCAGAGTTGAACAATGGCAGTGGAGAATGTATCTGGAACTTTTGCACGCAAACCAAGAAAATTAAGAAAACATAGTTCCAAGCGGGATATAAAAACTGAACCAAGCCCAGAATCATCGCCTTTTCTTTCCTACAAAACGGACTGGATGTATTCTCGATTTTATCACTGATCAGTGTGCTTGCCTTGTGCTAACATGTGAACTGGTTGATAAAACCTGAACTGTTTGTTCATTCATCACGGAATAATTATAGTGTGGTTTAAAAAGCAAGTATTGGAGAGATGTAAGTAATTAGTAATAGATTTTATTTTTAATAATTAAGAATGTAATTTTTGTTGAAGTTCTACACCTTGGTTATTGACTGGTAATACTACAGAACTGAATTGTGTGGGGGACTGCGGGCTGTACGGCTGTATAATGAGTATATGAAATTGTACCAATAAGAATTATTGGGGGGAATTGTCTGTTTATAGAATGGTTAACAAAGTCAGTCAGTGCAGCCCAGGCAGTCCCCAACACATTCTGTAAACAGGGAAAAATTCCTTTGTTGATGTTCTTTTTGAACTTTGTCTTGGCAATGCGTTTAATTTTCAGTTAATGGGTTACTGTAATCTGGTTGTTTGTTTGTCCCTGGCCTAACCGTATGATTGGTCAATTCGTATTATTGTCAAAAGGTAGTTAAAAGTTGGCTCGGGAACACACATAAGTGACCAAATTATCGACTGATTGTTGAGCTGTTTCCCCACATTAAGTTTCAGGAGATACTCTCCCAGATTTGGCGTATGTCATATATTAAGGTAACCATAGCAGAGTAGTAGTCTCATTTGACCAAAGCCAACACATATTTGAACGAGGATTGCAGCTAAAATAGTGACGCATTGCCAAGTCAATCATTTACAATTATATTTTGAGGGTTGTTTGATAAATGAAATGTCATAATGTTTGTTGCATGATCAGTAAACAATTTGCATGCTTTGTTTCATAAATGTACCCGTGCATGATATTTGAAATATATAAACAAAATCATCTATTTGAAAGTCACTGTTGTGTTGGGTTGAGTTCATTGTCCACAGAATTTCATATGATATTGTGTCGAATGGTCAGGATAGTTCAAAGTTCTGGCGCATCGTTTCCGGCCTCTGCTCTACCAAAATTTCCCTGTTTATTGGCTCCCTAGCTTGAAGAAGTGACCATTTGACCCCTGACCATAAGGGTGTCTTATACGGCCCAAACTAAAAGCAAGCTTTTAACATAGGTGTTCCAGGCCTTGGGCGGTTGTGTCCGGGGTCGTGTTCGTCGCGGTGACTTGCTACGTGTCACGGCTCTGGAGATGTGGGGTGTCTTGATCAAGGGTGGGTTTTTAAAGGTCTGAAAAGAAGGTGCCCGTTGTGGTGGTGGTGTTTTGGGGGGTGACTCCGGTTCCCATTCGTCTTCCCAAGAAGGTAGTGGGCCACTCGGCGATTGCTGGGTCCGCTGCATAAAGGCCCAGCGCTGGGGATTCCCCACCAATTCATGTGGTACATGCATGTCTTTCAAGCCTTGAGCGAAGACCTCCCATCCTCGAGGATCCGTGTGCGACCTGCGTTGACGCATCAGGTCATTCACTAAATCCGTCATGTGGGTCCCGGGGACCACCTGATTCTGTACCAGGAGTTCGCCTTTATCATGGGGTTTTCCCCCATTTCAGGGGTAAAGTCCGTGTTTCGCTTTTTATATTTTCGGGAAAAAATCCTAATTTTACATGCACCCACCCATGACTGAATGGCCCTAGAGGAGCGCTTCACCTTGACACCTCACTCGACCCATTCGGTCCACTAGGGACCCACCCCGGTCACAAAACGTATTCCCATACTCTTTTTAGGCATTCCCCGTATACATTAACATTGGAAGTCACTTGGTTAACATGGGACTACTTTCTGTCCGCGGAAGTGACGGCATCACCACCAGACCGCGGAAGAATACAAAGGTTAAAGGTTGCCGGAACTACTTTTGACCTCCACGTGACCTTGAGCTGGTGGCGCCCCCTGTCGCCACAGAGGTGAAAGGCGATGTGGCGCCCCCTATACTTTAACCTGGAAAAAAGGGCACCAAGAGTTACCTCCCTGGAAAAGGGGCCCTGTGCGGGTTTTACATTACTACTGACTGCATCCATCTCTGAAGTGGACCATAAGTGTTTTGTGGTCTGTATGTGTAATGTTTTAGTGAGGTGTAATATGGGTGGGATAATTCTCATAATCACTTAACCATGGTTGATAATACAGCTTAGTACTTGGAAACTAATTGATTGTATATCATTGACCCATCATTGGTAGTTTCTGGTGGGCGCTGTGATTATTAGCAATTACCATTCCACTCTATTCTTTTCTTTTGTGTCAAAAGATGCCTCTGAGACAGAATCGGAGTGATATGTGGTGGAAAATATTTATTACCGGTACGTTTTATTATTCACATCGTTATCTTGAATATGACATACATTTACACAAGTAGCCTACCACAGTTACACTTGAAGGGAAGGGATGCTATGCTTATATTAATACAAAATTGCGGTAACTTGTAGTTGGAAATATTACGAAGGTTGGCAAATCATGTATACTTCATGTATACCAGAACTTTGACAAAAGCTATCCAAACCGATCCAGACTGCTATAGCAAGTAGAACGGGCACGGTAATGAAACCAGTGATATTTTAGGATATCTGGACTTCATCATTTATTCCGAGTGTCTTTCTTTTTTTCTTTTCTCTTATTTTTTTTTCTTTTTTTTTTTCTTCTTTTCTTTTTATCTGTTCGGATAACCAACTGCAACTGGTATATATAGTGAAAAAACCGTTGATTGTTCGTTTGTATTTGGATAGAACACAGGCAGAATCCGTCATTTTCCCCGAAAAGATGGATTGTTTACACGAAAATATTCACGATCTCGACCATGTTCCGATAATACTGAGGAATGATTCTCCCGTGTGTTGATACGTTACACTTATTCAGCGAAATGGACTGTAGCCGAGTCATGTGATGCTTGCGCTTGTGTTGATCATGTGACAGTTCGCATGAGTTGGTGGTCATCGATTCGTGGTCTAGCTGGTGAAGTTCGCAGAGCAAAAGCATAAATCCATTGTGTTTCAGGATAATTTATCGTGAAATGAAACAATGAAGTTGAAAGATTTTATCAAAATCATATTCATTGCCGTGAATCTGGCTGTAGTGATTGGAGGTAATAGATGTCTTAACGAAATTGAGTCATTTCAAGTGAAAACTGATTATTTCGGGTCCAGTTTCCAACATCACCAAGATTCAAGACCAAAGCAACGGCCTGAAAATAATGAGATCCATCTGTCACAAATACACAAAACAATGGAGAAGAAAAATACTTGAATAATGTACAATACGAAAATCTACAGATCCAACAACCATTACAGATATAGATGCACACTACACCACTGTCAAAATCTAAAACAGAGAAACAGATTTATTTTGTGCCGGCATTTATGCCACATGAAGCACAGGCAATAGATGGATTTCTTTGATCTGACATAATTGGTAGGCAAAGAAATTCTTCATGTAATGCCAACATAAAAACAAAAATGACCAGCACAGCGTGAAGGGGTACCGGTACATCTCCTTGGCAATTTATACTACTACTGGTACTGCAGTTTAAAGTCATATCACACAGACCAATGGATTAACTCCCTGTATAGTAAAATCAAATCAAACTTTATTGCACTATTATGTTGTCACAAGGGATAATAGCAAGTAAAAATTGCAAAAACACAGATTAAGCAACATTTAACAATGAATCTACCACACAGGTAAAGCACCCATAGTACACGTACCTTACACAATATGTTAAACATCCTAGTATGGTTCGATAATAGCAGAGGAGATAACATGTACCACACAGTCATCCTTCACTGAAATGAATGCAAATAAAAACTCGATGAAATTATTGAAAATATGTATATGAAGATTAAAACAACTAAAAATATATCTAAGAATATGGTAAATATTCACAAGCTTTTAAAAGTATGATACATGTATACATGCAAAACCTTCTTTTTTTGCCCATTGATATTTCTTGGACATCAAACCATATTTATTTGTCTATTGCCAATTGTTGCAAATTGTGAATTTCTCAAGTTATAAGAGATAATCTTAACATTCAGTACCGGTATTACTGACCATTCAAGGATATACTGACCATTCAAGGATATACTGACCATTCAAGGATATACTGACCATTCAAGGATATACTGACCATTCAAGGATATACTGAAACCCCCAAATATTAAAGTGTCATGAATACCCCTTTTCTCATTTATGAACCCCTGATGCTTCATTTTAAAATATAAGCTAACCACCCTCATCATACCTGGCTCTGCATCCCTTGGCTTCAGTTGTGATCATGAATAGAGCATGTCCAGCTTTTCAACTCGCTCCGTTCTGTTCATTGTTTATTTTGCTAGTGTCCCCAAGTTTCTTGAGAATACGACAGATGGTGGAGGAGAGAAGACATCAAAGAATCCTTGAACAACTCAGAGAAGATAGTGGATTCGGCTGGCATCCTGAACGTAGAGCACAGAAGGAATATATAACTCAGCCACTGGACCATTTTGATCCCTCACAAGAGGTACTGACCAGTCAAACTGATCATCAATACTAAGCAGAGAATCTACATAACAAAATCTGCAGACACGGACATATCTCATGTTCATCAAATGAATTGCTCCATGTTCATCAGATGTCATAATTGTTCATCAGATATGCTCTTCAGATATTCCATGTTCATGAGATGTCCGATGTTCATGAGATGTTCACTAGAAATTGATTTTGATCAGATGTTGATGTGGTTCATCATATCCCATGTTTACCAGTGCCTTGCTCAGTAGATATTTCATACATGTATTCCTCAGATATTCCATACCCAGAATCCTGGATGACTGAAAATAATCTCTTCACAATTAAGAATTAGCTCTGTTAAACTTTGTGTACAATTTTGTTAAACAGAAGATTACTTATGATTTCATTGACAGGGGACCTATGAGCAGAGGTACTTTGTGAACAAAGTGTACTGGTCAGGCAGTGCAGGTCCTGTCTTCCTTTTCATTGGTGGAGAGGGAAGTATCAGTGAGTTCGATGTTTTGGGAGGTAATGTAATCAAAGTTTAATACTGATCAGAGTATTCAATAGATCAATCATACATTTTGTTATTTAGGGAACCAATAAGACCTGTGACTTATTTCCTCCCTGCTGACTGTGTTTCTGTCCACCGCATAAACTATACTCTTACCACCCCCAACTGGGTGAGCAACATGAGTTTTGTACCATATCTGTTGACACGAGGGGAAGATTAATTTCCCAGCTCTACATGATGGCTGTACATGGATAGTCACAAATGTCCAGCTAATCATATCATAGTTAGTTATATCGCTGCTATATGGCCGAAATACTGCTGAATGCGACGTTAATCCCTAACTCATTCATTTACCTAATTGGATGGACCAAGAACATCCATGACATTATACAGCTTCATATAGTGAATAGTAAATATCATGTCATTTTCATATTTTAACCCTTTGAGCCGAAAAGTTTCCATGTCTATTAACACCTGACCCTGAGCTTCCCGCTAAAATAGGGATATGTTACTCACCCCCTAGGGACTCTACGAGTGGCAGAGGATCCCTTTTGGTCCTGGGCGACCAAACTTAACTGTGGAGCGGATATGACTTAAAACATTATCTGATTGGCTGAATAGTCAGTTCTGATGTCAGAGGCCGCAAAAGTGGCCTCTCGGGTTTATAAGTAGGCCGCTAAAGCGACCTCTAGGGTTCAAAGGGTTAACGTTGGATAAATATATTGTTAGTTGACTCCATGATCTGGTACGCACTGAATACATTCATTTCAAGGGGAGACAACTGCTTGCGTCAAGAAGTAGATATTGAAGATGAATAATACTGCCTAGTGTATTTGTGATTGATGTGTTGGAAAATAATGGGAATAAATATGAATTACAATAAGAGATATCAGAATTTATTACAATAAGAGATATCAGAGTGTATTATTTGGAGTGCTCATATTTTTCAGGTGAGCACGTTGAATTAGCTAAGAAGTACGGTGCCTTACTGTTTGCTGTAGAACATCGATATTATGGGGCCAGTATTAACATGGATGGTTTAAAGCTGAACAACATGAGATTCTTGTCCAGTCAACAGGCGTGAGTATCTCAACAATTCATGATATTACTGGTATATTTTTCTGTTCAGACAGACTCCTTTTGTGTACCACACTTGTTCTTTTCCGACTTGCACCAGAATATAACCATTCCACTTGATGTCCCTGAGATAGTCAAAATAGTCCCAGGTTTAATTTACATATATAATTGGACAATTCTACTGCTGTAAGTTAAAAATACACACTGGCAATATTAGGTAACATGTATTCCATCCTGAAGACATCTCATAGTGTAATTATTGGGAATATTTCATAGTTTGGCAGATCTAGCATCATTCTATGAGTTTGCCATGAAGAAGTACGCCCTGACATCGGCGAATACGTGGATCTGTTTTGGAGGATCTTATCCTGGAGCACTGTCAGCCTGGTTCAGAATTAAGGTGAATATCGTAATCCATTCTGAAGTTATCTCCTCTTAGTTATGAATCTCCGGACTGAAAAACAACCTCAAATTTAAGACTATAAACACAATTCTGATACCTATGAACATTATTCTGATTCTAAATGACAAAAAATATATCTTCCTATAAGCACAGATGGTTTGTAATTTGAAGAGTGTGCCTCTTGCACAGTTTATGGAAGTCCCGCAACCAAGTAAGGTTCACTGTAGTTCATAAGTGTTTGAGACCAAAAATCATCAGACCTTAGTGCTTCTGCATTTATCTGTAACATGATATAAATATGAAAGTGTGTCACTAAGTCATAGTTTGATTCATCCAATATTTACCTATTTGATCATTTTCAGTACCCACACATAGTGTATGGAGCGATAGCCTCATCAGCCCCTGTCCAAGCTCAGTTAAACTTTGAGGGTTACAATGATGTAGTGGCTGCTAGTCTTTCTGATCCCGTGGTTAATGGCTCCAAACTGGTGAGAATTAAACTAGGTGTTCAGTAGTGGAAAAATTGACTCTTAACCACACATGAGCAAGAGCAAGGAGCAATGACATCATCGGATAAATCAGGTAAACTTTGAGAGTTACAATGATGTGGTGCCCGCCAGTCTTTCTGATCCTGTGTTTAATGGGTTCAGCTCACAAAATAAAACAGTTGGATTGGCATCTGAACATCTCTGGTTGGTATTTCCTCATTGGAGGCTGTATCTATAAATTTGTCCGAACATTATACATTACACCCTTGCTTGATTCTCTTGTTGGTGCACTTTAAATATTAATTAAATGTGATCATGATTATTGTCAATTCAACATCAAATTCTTGAAAATGACCTAGTAAACAATAATCAATGTCAAAGTATTTTATGGACTAGAAATCATTACTTGGAGTTACCATATTGCTTAACTATGTCAAATTAGTCAGTGGATCTTAAGGAATATATACAATGAAACCTGTTCATACCAACACCTGGGTAAACCGACAGAATTCTAAATATGGATATTATCCATGGTTCTAACATTTAAATTTATAGTATTTTGAACCTTAATAAACCAGAACATTGTCAAAACCAATGCTGTAATCTGATTGGTCAGTTTACACAGGTTTCACTTTATTTCTAACATGAGATTTACCTTAATTGTTTTAATTCCAAGAATATTATTGGATACTTTCAGTGCCTGATTGGTGTACAGAAGGCTTTCAAGAACATTGCTGCTCTGTTACATAATGAACAGTTCTCAGTGTTAGAGCTAGACTTCAGATCATGTAATGATATCTCATCATCCCATGACACAGCGACATTTGTGAGTAACCTCGGTGGGATCATCCAGGGTATTGTCCAGTACAATGGAGACCTGGAGTTCCGGAATATCTCAACACTGTGTGATTATATGACAGGAAAGGTGGATCCTTCCCATGATCCTTACACCAATCTGGCAGAATATATCAGGGTCAGCAATCTTACCGTCTTCATTAACATATTATAATATCTCAGTCTTTATCTTACAATCTTTACCAGCATATGGAGATTAAATGGATAATATATTTACTACCAGAAAGACCTTAAATATGGGTAAGATGGCTCTTTCCCTATGTTTGTTCAATGATAAGTGTTATGCACAATGATTATGTCTGTATAAACACCAGTTGCTAAACGGTGTGCGAACAATAATAACAGTGTTTCAAATGCATTATTCTGTATCTTTTGTACATGACACTCGGTCTTTGGGTCAGATCTCTAATAAAAGATCTAATAAACTCTATACATGTATGTGATATATTTGACAGAAAGTGACAGATAAGTCCGGGCTGAAATGCAATGACAACTCATGGGCGAGCTATTTGTCCCAGCTCTCCAACACTACTGTGGACAGGACTGGTGGTGGAGTGGGCCTCAGACAGTGGACCTACCAGACATGTACTCAATTTGGATACTGTAAGTAAACAAGAGAATCACCGCTTGTTGTCTAGTAAACACTTACAGAGTTTGAGGATCAATTTAATTATTTTATTATTTCATAGATTTAAACTAAATCTCCAAAATGCTCATGTGTCACCACCCTCAAGTTGTGACTGTACGATATATTCAAATTACTTTTGAAAACTTATTTCCTCTGATTTTGAGTACCTTTATGAGGTCTGCTGTATGGTGCTTTCTTTGAAAAATCTGTTAGAATGGCTAAAGTTCTGGTTCTGTTTGTACAACACACTGTCTGTGGAATCATTGCTGAGATAAATGAATTATTTAGTCAATGATAAGAAATTTTTCAATTTCAGATCAAACATGTGACAAGAACACAACCTGCCCATTCTTACCTGTTATGGACTTGGACAGTAATTTGCAGATCTGTGAACAGATATTTGAAGTGTCCGCCAAAGAAACTCGACAGAGGATAGCATTCACCAATGATTACTATGGTTCTAATCAACCCAAAGGCTCAAGGATTGTCTTTGTTAATGGTACATCTTATTTTATGTTAAATGACTGATCTAATTAGAGTTGATGTGAGGTGCAATTTTATAATATAGATCTCCTACTCATCCATCAATGTTGTTGGCAGATCATGCATGATACTGTTATGAAGATTCCAGTTAATTTGACCAGGACTGCTAGAGTGATAATATACACTTATTAACTTGTGACGGAGTCAATATCGTGAAACCTGGACCCGAGGTCAGACTTGGCCAAGCAGACCTGACCGAGGTCGCATTTATTATACCGAATTTATTAAGATTACAGAGCCCTCCTGCACACACTTTTACACACCCACTAGAATGGTAATGTATATATTTCTTGAAAGCACATTCCTTGAGGATTCCAATTATATGTGTGTTCACTATATACCTGTATGTTCTGGAGATATTTGGATTTTAAATAAATTTAATTTAAAATTTAATTTTAATTTTTTAAATGCTATTTTCAAAAAAGTATTGAACTTATCGTCACTTACTTCATCATTTCCTGTAGAAGAAAACTCCAACAGGAAATCCGTGTCTCAATTTTATCAATTTTGGTCTAGTTCTCATTCTATTGACATATAATGAAATATTTCTTCACTGAATCGAGCAAGTTGCAGTTTTGAACTTTTTAGTTGAATTAAATGTCAATAGAAAAAGACCTCCACCAAAATTGACAAAACTGAGACACAGATTTCCTGTTGGAGTTGTCTTTTACAGGAAATGATGATGCAAGTCTTCTACAGGAAATGATGATGCAGGTTACGAAAAGTTGAATACTTTCTTTAAAATAGCCATTTAAAAAAGAAGGCTCATTTTTTAAAATTATTTTGTTTAAATTTGAATATCTTCACAACCTGCAGATTTATAGTGAACAAATTAATATATTTGGAATCCATAAGAAATGCGCTTTCAACAAATATATACCTTAACACCGCTTTTCTGCATACATTTAGCGGTACAAAGACAAATTCTAGGGGGTGTGCAAAAGTGTCTGCAGGAGGGCTCTGTATCCTTAACTGCAGTGAATTATCGCTATCACGCCAGACTAGCGTATGGTACTACTACTCCTTTCCAAAAACGCTGTTTGGCGAATACTTTCTGTCATGCAGCTGTGTGTTATCGGAAACAAGACACACAGATATAATTTTATGAATAGTTCATGGATAAATCTACAAAGCTGCTTCCAATCTGACTAGAACAATATTGAGAATTTAAACTTTCAGACGCGTTTTCCGAGATTCACGAGGTGAACTCTTCGTCTGGGTGTTTTGATACAATGTATCCAGCAACTGGCTTCACACGCTTCATTCATAAATCCTATTTGGGTCATGGTGAACTCATTTCATTGGGTGACATGGACGGCGTAAAGTACGTTACTCCAGTTTTGAGATGAGAATGAAATGGATTACTCG
Source organism: Hanleya hanleyi (assembly GCA_036873755.1). Classification (NCBI taxonomy): domain Eukaryota; kingdom Metazoa; phylum Mollusca; class Polyplacophora; order Lepidopleurida; family Hanleyidae; genus Hanleya; species Hanleya hanleyi. The sequence continues at coordinate 78,765 of JAVTVY010030045.1, forward strand.
GGCAGTGCAGATAGAAATTACATATAACAAATAATTATACCTCTTGAATATTCAAGAGACTGAAACGTATGCTTACCATCGACGAACGGGAGTATTTATCTCCATCCTTTCAACTCAGCAAAGAATCTGAAGAGGAATTCGCCGAGTTCTTTCATTACTGATGAAAGACTATCGAAATCAGTATCTTTTGCTTGACAGTAGACCCGTAATATCGATATTGACGCCTGTATAACAGTCTTTGCGTTCTTACTGTCCCTATTTTGTAACACTTCTTGTAGATTTTAATCGGACAAATCTACGAAGCAACCACCGTCAGCCATGTTGCAGGCAGACGGTACTTGTAAACAGTGATCATATGATCACAATATTGACTCCGGACCTCACACGATCCGCCTGACACAGCTGGGTCTGTGATTGAAAAATATTGACTGGTGGCTGGGTAAAGTTTGACCAATGAAATACCAGAAAACCCTCATGAATATTCAAGAGGTATAATAATGATGGATGTAAGTTGTGGGTAGCAGTTATAGGCTATTAAGCGTAGGGAAAAAGACAAGAATAATATCTTGTGAGAGACTAACTGAATGTATTGAATAGAAAACTTAAGATCTGCTTCCTCAGGATTGTGATCACCATGCTATTGTTTATCTGCCCATTGTGTTTCAACGTGATATTGTTTTATTCTTCCATGTTTTTATTGTTTTATGAATATATTGTAAATAATGTGCACAGATGAAAAACAGCATATACTGAATCCATTGCAATAAAAGTGAAACTGGCCAGACATCAGCACACCTGGCTGGAGAAGCTGATTTATCAGCAAAACCTTCTCCAATAAATTGAGTTATTCTTGTACAGTGATACATTTTCGTTTTTAGGAACAGTATTGTCTCCATCATCGTCAGTCTGTCCGTCCATCTGTCCATCCGTGGACATGATATCTCAAGAAGAATTATAGCCAGGCATTGTAAATTCATACCACATATGCATCTGGTGAATGGTCAGAAGTCTATTGAAAATGACCGACCTTGACCTATTTTACCAAGGTCAAATTTCTAATATTTGTTATATTTTTGTAGGATTAAAGCTAGGGTCTCCAAATTCATATTACATATGCAAATGGTGATTGACTACATGCCTATTCCAGTTAACTGACCATGATCTATTTTTTCAAGGTCACATACTGTTTATTATGATGTAACATGAAGAAATATAGCTAGGTTTTCCAAATTAATACTAGAGGTGTGCTGAATATGACTGACCTCGACCTAATTTATCCAGGTCAGGTGCTATTTAGTGCAATATTTCATGAAGGATTATATCTAAAGTGTCCAATTTATACCACTTATACCTGGACCTGAAGTCTACTGAATATCACTGACCTTGACTTATTTTCTAAAGGTCAAATTCTATTTGTTACGTCTAAGATCTGAATTCATGTTCCAATCAAATTAGAATAGACCAAAAATTGTTGAAGATGACTGACCTTGATCTATAGTTCCAAGGTCAAATTACTTGATTTGATTATGAGCTATATAGAAGAGTATATTTAGAGCTAAGAATTTGGTCATGCTCTGTAGATCAGGACTTAAGTGCCTTTATTATTATTTTTTTTGCCTTGGCAAAAGCTGACCTGGCTCAACTTTGTATGTATTTCTAAAATGAGAGAATTAGTCAACCCCACTGGATAACATTTTTGTTAACCTACATGATGTTGTCAATGTTCTAAAAACACATCTTATGCAATGCATGATTGCTGAGTGTAGACAATAACTGACAGCCGAGGGGGTATTGGAGCCCATCAAGCTATTTTTTGTACCTATGATAATAAGTGGACATCCTATAAGATGTTAATGGCAGTTGTGCTAACTTATAATGGATGATTGGAAGATATTTAAACCATAAGTTTTTAGAGGAAGTTTAAATATTTTATTTTCACATGAACCGTACAACTGGACATATTCATTTCAAGAATAACTAACTTGTTGTTTGTGGTTTTCAGGTTCTGTAGATCCCTGGCATTACTTAAGTGTACTGAAGAACCAGACATCATCAGAAATAGCCGTGTTCATTAACGGCACCTCTCACTGTCAGAACATGGAGCCCAGAACATCACATGACACAGAGGCACTGCGAGCGGCTCGGGCGGTACGTGTTTTGTTTGTTATTAGTGTAAGAATTTCTGATATGGATTCATTCAACTTGATTGTTTATCCTAGAAGATTTGTTGGTCTAGAATTAGCTGAAAATGAGAGTGCAGAAAACTACTTGAGTGGATGAATCAGATAACCCACAGACATTTTTGTTGTTGTAGTTGTTGAAACAATATTGATCCATTTCTTGCTGTTTTCTCTTTATTCAGGAGATTGATGACATCGTTGGTCAATGGCTTCAGGCAGCAAAAAAAGAAGGGGACACAACTCTGTATTTCAAGGCATAAAAGCAGATCCTCATTCACATATTTACAGGTGCCTCAGAGCATGTTTGAAAGTTGGAATGGTTTAGGTGGGGGGCTGCTGAACATCTATATTGGCCATGTTAAATGCTGGACTGGTACCATCTTAGATAGAACTAAGAGAAGAAACAGGGATCGAAATATCCAAAATAATTCACTTGCCAAATGAGACAGGTGACCAAACAGTTGATCATTGAAATTGTCAAGTACATGTAATTCAAGATTAATAACTACATGTTGCTAGCTACTAATACATCAATGACGTCTTGTTAGCAGCTGTTTTGAATGAAAGTTGTTCAAGATATATTTTGAACACAAAATATTAATAATAAAAAAAATGTATTGGCTCCCTGACTCTGGAGACAGGTACTTCATTTCTCTACCTGTTTCTTTAAAAAATTACTTATCAGGGACGAGTAGACAGGTGTAAATTTCGACCCCTGAGAAAGGTACAGGTACTTCCTACAGTGACTGGTCCACTAAATTGTCTGCCATGTTGTAATGATCTATCTAGGATGGATATTGTTTCCTCTTTTGTTGTCTTCATACATATTTTCATTTACAGCCCTGTCAATTCCGGAAATCTGCCCTGGCAAAATTTTAAAAGCATTAACATTATATTCACATTTAACACCATGCTAAAACTTGAATTGTTTTACCACAGCATTCACCTTGGAAATTACCGATTGCCATAGTGAATTGACAGGGCTGCATGTACAGTCAAAATTTGACCTTTTTTCCATGCCCCCCTAAAGAAATCAATAATAAAATTTATATTTGAATCTCGACTAACTCGCAAAGCTGATTGTTATCTGAAGATCTCTGAGGACATGAGATTGTATATTCTGGGATATCCTCTTATATTATTGGTCTTGTGTGTGTTGATGTATTCACAGGGATATGTTACATGTATATCCAGTTATAATACAAGAGTCCAGTGCTAATCTGTACATGTCCAAATACACAGACTGGGCCCGCTTGTGTATTGGACAATATGCCCATGACCATGACGATAGTAGGTCTCTGTAATGTGTAAGATTCTTCATATTGTAAATAAATATAGTGTTACACAAAATATTGTGCTTAGTAGACACAAGTGTTTTTTTTTTTAGTGAATCAAATTCTTCAATTCTCAAGTTGTTTATTTATTCTACAAGTTTTTGTAAGAGAGTCCAATTTATCAATTTTCAAGTTTTTACTTCCTTTTGTGAATTTGCTGTTACATTCCCTTGTTATGCCCCCAGTTGGTATTTTACTACATTGTATAAAATCGTAGTGGTTCCCAGGAGAATTTGTCCCATTTAAGTATGTGTGACATGAAATCCCAATGATTTTCTGTATGAATTGCAATACAATACATGGTAGTAGTTATTGTTCGCAGACATGCACACTTTGTACTTATTGATGTAAGTGTGATTTATGGTTGGATTGGAAGATGTAATCTCCCCGTATTAGTATGTGTATGTACTAGACAGTGACTGTACTAATATACAACTCATTTGTGGATAATATTACATGTTACCAATGTTTATCTTCTGTATTTTATATAGGAGTTCTTTATGTATAAACTGCAATCAACTCCATGTAAATATGTTTACATCTTTTAACAGCTTTTGTTTGTATGTAAATGTTCTATGAATAAATTGTTTAGTACATATTAATTATGCTTAGTAAATGGATGATTAAATGCGACCCTTCTTTAATGGGTGATCACTTGTGGCCCTGCTGTAATGGGTGATCAAATGTAGCCCTTCTCTAATGAATGATCAAATTTATCCTTTCTGTAATGGATGAGCAATGTGGCTCTTCTGTAATTTGTGATCTTGTGTGACCCTTCTGTAATGATTGATCAAATGTGGCCCTGCTTCTGTAATAGATGGACAAATATTGCCCTTTTGTTATGGGTGATCAAATGTGGCCCTTCTTCTGTAATGGGTGATCAAATATGGCCCTTCTGCAATTTTTAATAAATCAATTGATGGTTAACTATTTGTAGATGATTTCAACAGATCATGCAGTGGAAAAAGTATGCATAATATTGAGTTAACATTACAACTTTGTCTAAATAGAATTCAGAAATGGTGTCTAGGAAATGGTTTCAAGTTCTCCAGATCAAAGACGAATTGTTTACACTTTTGCAGAACGTATTTCCATCGCAAAGATCCAGTTCTTACTTCAGATGAAACTGAAATCAAGGTAGTAAAAGAAGTCAAATTCTTAGAAATGTTGTTTGATCACCGATTAACGTTCTTATCACATATAAATTGTTCAAAAGCTAAGTGCATAAAAGCTCTTGATTTGTTGAAGGTAGTTGCCAGCTATAAGTGGGGAGGAGATCAGCAGACGCTTCTCCATTCATATCGATCACTTGTTCGTTCTAAGCTTGATTGTGACCCTATTGTTTACAATGGTGCAAGCAAGTCAAACTTGGCAAAGCTAGATCTTATTCTCCACCAAGGACTTAGACTTTAATAGCCTCTGAGTGTTCAGAACAAACATCACCTAAAGAAAGCTTAAATATTGAAGCAGATGAATCTCCTTTATAACTTCGTAGACGTGCAAATGCAAATCCTGCATATAACTGTGTTCTCAACCCTCAATACGTGGATTTGTATTTAAAGAAACCCTTCATTGTAGCAGCTGGTATTAATCTTAAGTCAAATTTTACCTAGCAAACTCTTACCAGTTTCACCATGGCAGTTAGCCAGACCAGAGGTAGATATTACAATGATGAAATATAAAAAGGCAGACACGAGCCATCTTGTGTATACACAAGAATTTGGTCTGTTGAGAGAAAAATACATATCACATCTAGCTATTTATACAGATGGTTCTAAAGATGGTGAGAGAGTAGCGTGTGCTACTATCTTTTGTTCTGAGACTAAAACCTGTCGACTTTCAGATGAAAGTTCGATTTTCACTGCCGAAGCCAATGCTCTATTGTCAGCTTTTGAAGGTATTGGGTCTACTATAGGAGGAAAATGTCATTTTCTCAGATTCACTGTCATGCCTTCAAGCGATTGAGAGTGGAACTTAAACTCCCCCACTAACTTGAACATTCTATAATTATATGACCATAGATTTCATCAACATATTGATGTTGTGTTTTGTTGGTTGCCTAGCCACGTTGGCATCAAAGGAAATACTGAAGTTGATGAAATGGCTAAGGCAGCCCTAGGTAATGAGGTTGATCCTGTTGGAATCCCATATAACGATTTCAGACTCTCATCTGTGCTTATGTGAGAAAGCTGTTTCAATCTTTATGGAATACTGTGGATAATAACAAACTTCATGAGTTTCAAAAAACTGAAGGATATATACTCATGTGAGCAACCAGAAACGTTTTGATTAAGCCATGATCAAGCAATGTAGAATTGGCCATACTCGATTAACTCACGAACATTTACTGAAAAAGGAACCAACCCCAAGTTGTATACCATGCCATGAAGATTTCACAGTGAAACATATTCTGATCGACTTTATAGATTTTAAGACAGTCTTTGTATCAAGCAGCTACTTTAGAAGATCTTTTTGGTCAGGTAAAAGAAGACTGTATTTTAGGTTATTTGAGAGAAATCGGTTGTATAAGTTTTAATGCATGTACACGTTTTTGGTGTGGTGTTGATTTTTTCTGGATTGCTGAGTTGTTGACTTCATTGTTTTTGTTGGAATACTTGGAATTTTGTTTGATCGTCACTATATAGCTGAAATATTGCTGAACGAGATGCTAAACCTTAATTCTCTTTGTCTCTCTCCCCTTCTGCAATGAGTGATCAAATTTGACCCTTCTGTAATAGGTGATCAAATGTGGCCCCTCTGTAATAAATGATCAAATTTGGCCCTTCTGTAAAGGTGATGAAATATGGTCCCTCTGTAAAGAGTGATCAAATGTGGCCCTTCCTGAATGGGTGATCGAATATGACTCTTCTGTAATGGATGATCAATTGTCGCCCTTCTGGAATGGGTGATCAAATATGGAATATCAAATATACATGTACAACTCATTTGTGGATAACATGTTGCCATTGTTTATCTTCTATATTTGTGTATGAGTTATATATGTATAGCCTATAGTGCAACCAATTCCATGCAAAAAGTAATGGGTGATTAAATGTTGTCCTTCTGTAATTAAGAAATGTTTTCATAGGTGTGCTCGATGGTTAATTTATGCACAGTTAGTTTGAGAAAGTTTATATTTTAGGGCAAGGCGAGGCCCATGCCCTAAAATTTATAAACTATTCCAAAATAACCATTGAGCACGTCTATGAAAACATTATTTCTACTCTATTGCACTACTCAAATTGATTATCAACAAACATTATAATGAAAGGTTGAAATAATATGGTAAACTTTGTCGACATACTTTCTCCCCTTTGTTGAAGGGTCTCGGTTGGCATCATGCCAATATCAGTGGACAAGTTTATGTGGTCTCTCAGATGGGGAGTGATACTGTCAGCTGCCTCAACTGTGTGGAAATTACGTGGATATATGTCTATTTGTGCCGCTTTGTTAAACAATTTCATGATGGAAACAACGGTTAAACTTGAGAAAGAAATTTCATCTTACTAATTTATTTGTTTTATTTGATTGTTACTTGTATTAAAGCAGACGTCCCTTTCCTCATCCGACTTGTGAAATGGAATCTCCAGATGAACACCTGCACTTGACGTGTGTTGATTTCACATAACGATGCTAAAATGTGTGATAAATGCATGGTTAGCTCGATGTTATTGACACAAGTGTTATAGAATGGGTGATAAGATGTGGTCCTTGTTTTCATCTCGCTATTCATCTCTCGAATGTATTTCCTCAGAAAACACAATATCACCTTCTTGAAAAATGATGTATCAGTACTTGATGTACAACTAATAAATTTACAGTTAACCTCTTCATCCATGTCTTCAATTAGAATACATTCATCCATTATTGGTTACATTGTGTCAGAAAGAAACATGTTCAGTGTCATACTAAATTATCCTGTAAATCATCAATATATTGTATCAAATATTGTCTGATTGAAATAAAGATCTGTGTGCATTAATTAAGGAAGCCTTAAGAAATAACAAACAGTTGTAATTGTTGATGTTCTGATTCATTTCAATATAAAGACATCGATATGGATTACTCCTGTTGAATTACCATTTTGTGTAGATAATATTCCGCTGAGATATCAGTGTGATCATTCTTTCAGGTACAGTTACACATAGATGAGTGCATAGATGAGGATCATTCTTTGAGAATAATATTTAAATATACAAATTCATCAAATGACTACTTTATACTAGAGTAACTGGTAAGTAACTAGGATGTGCGACCATTGAGTGTTGACGTGTTAGTATATATCTCTCTATAACCAGTACAAAATACACTGGAAATGCCATCATTGAATGATGACATATTAGTAGATCTCTCCATAACCAGTTATACAATAGAGAGTGATGCTATGTTAGTACCTATCTCTCCATAACCAGTTATACAATGTCCTGGATGTGCCATCATTCAGTGATGACATGTCAGTAGACATCTCTTCATAACCAGTTATACAATACCCTGGATGTGCCATTATTGAGTGATGACCTGTTGATAGATATCTCTTCATAACCAGTTATACAATACCCTGGATGTGCCATTATTGAGTGATGACATGTTAGTACATGGCTCTCCATAACCAGTTACACAATGTCATGGATGTGCCATTATTCAGTGATGACATGTTAGTAGATATCTGTCCATAACCATTTATACAATATCAGGATGTGCCATCATTGAGTGATGACATGTTAGTAGAGATCGCGCCATAACCAATTATATAATACCCTGGATGCGCCACCATTGAGTGATGACATGTTAGTACATATCTCTCCATAACCAGTTATACAACGTACTGGATGTGCCATCATTCGCTGATCACATGTTGGTAGATATCTGTCCATAATCATTTATACAGTACCAGGATGTACCATCATTGTGTGATGGCATGCTGGTAGATATTGCGCCATAACCAATTATATAATACACTGGATGCGCCACCATTGAGTGATGACATGTTAGTACAGATCTCTTCATAACCAGTTATACAATGTCCTGGATGTGCCATCATTGTGTGATGCCAGGCTGGTAGATATTGCGCCATAACCAATTATATAATACCCTGGATGTGCCGTCATTCAGTGATGACATATTAGTACATATCTCTCCATAACCAGGTATACAATGTCCTGGATGTGCCATCATTCAGTAATGACATGTTAGTAGATATCTGTCCATAACCATTTATACAATACCAGGATGTGCCATCATTGATTGATGACATGTTAGTAGATATCTTGCCTTAACTAATTATATAATACCCTGGTTGCGCCACCATTGAGTGATGACATGTTAGTACAGATCTCTTCATAACCAGTTATACAATGTCCTGGATGTGCCATCATTGTGTGATGGCATGCTGGTAGATATTGCGCCATAACCAATTATATAATACCCTGGATGTGCCATCATTCAGTGATGACATATTAGTACATATCTCTCCATAACCAGGTATACAATGTCCTGGATGTGCCATCATTTAGTGATAACATGTTAGTAGCTATCTCTCCATAACCAGTTATACAATACCCTGGATATGCCATCATTCAGTGATGACATGTTAGTAGATATCTGTCCATAACCATTTATACAGTACCAGGATGTGCCATCATTGAGTGATGACATGTTAGTAGATATCGCGCCATAAACAATTATATAATGCCCTGATGCACCACCATTGAGTGATGACATGTTAGTACATATCTCTCCATAACCATAACACCCTGCATGTGCCATCATTCAGTGATGACATGTTAGTACATATTTCTACATAACTAGTTATACAATGTCCTGGATGTGCCATCATTCAGTGATGATATGTTAGGAGATATCGCGCCATAACCAATTATATAATCCCCTGGGCGCGCCACCGCTGAGTGATGACATGTTTGTACATATCTCTTCGTAACCAGTTTTACAGTACCCTGGATGGACCATCACTGTGTGATGACATGTTAGTAGCTATCTCTCCATAACAAGTTATACAATACTGAGAAATGCCATCATTGAGGGATTACATGTTGGGAGATATCTCCCCATAACCAGTTATACAATACCCTGGATGTGCCATCATTGAGTGATGACATGTTCATAGATTATATCTCTCCATAACCAGTTATACAATACCCTGGATGTGCCATCATTGAGTGATGACATGTTCATAGATTATATCTCTCGATAACCATTTATACAATACCCTGGATGAGCCATCATTCAATGATGGCATGTTAGTAGATATCTCTCCATAACCAGTCCTACAATACCATGATGTGCCATCATTGGGTGATGACATGTTGGTTGATATCTCTCCAAACCAGTCCTACAATACCATGATATGCCATCATTGGGTGATGACATGTTGGTTGATATCTCTCCAAACCAGTCATACAATACCATGATATGCCATCATTGAGTGACGACATGTTGGTTGATATCTCTCCATAACCAGTTATACAATACCCTGGATGTGCCATCATTGAGTGATGACATGTTAGTAAATATCTGTCCATAACCATCTATACAATACCAGGATGTGCCATCATTGAGTGATGACATGTTTGTAGATAATGCGCCATAGCCAATTATATAATACCCTGGGTGCGGCACCATTGAGTGATGACATGTTTGTACATATCTCTTCGTAACCAGCTATACAATACTGTGGATGTACCATCATTGAGTGATGACATGTTAGTAGATATCCCTCCATAACCAGTTATACAATACCCCGGATGTGCCATCATTCAATGATGACATGTTGGTTGATATCTCTCCATAACCAGTTATACATTACCCTGGATTTGCCATCATTGAGTGATGACTTGTTAGTAGCTATCTCTCCATAAACTGTTCTACAATACCCTGGATGTGCCATCATTCAATGATGACATGTTGGTTGATATCTCTCCATAACCAGTTATACAATACCCTGGATATGCCATCATTCCGTGATGAAATTTTAGTACATATCTCTCCATAACCAGTTATACAATGTCCTGGATGTGCCATCATTCAGTGATGACATGTTAGTAGATATCGTGCTATAACCAATTATATAATCCCCTAGGCGCGCCACCATTGAGTGATGACATGTTAGTACATATCTCTCCATAACTAGTTATACAATGTCCTGGATGTGCCATCATTCAGTGATGACATGTTAGTAGATATCGTGCTATAACCAATTATATAATCCCCTAGGTGCGCCACCATTGAGTGATGACATGTTAGTACATATCTCTCCATAACTAGTTATACAATGTCCTGGATGTGCCATCATTCAGTGATGACATGTTAGTAGATATCGTGCCATAACCAATTATATAATCCCCTAGGCGCGCCACCATTGAGTGATGACATGTTAGTACATATCTCTCCATAACTAGTTATACAATGTCCTGGATGTGCCATCATTCGGTGATGACATGTTAGTAGATATCGTGCCATAACCAATTATATAATCCCCTAGGCGCGCCACCATTGAGTGATGACATGTTAGTACATATCTCTCCATAACTAGTTATACAATGTCCTGGATGTGCCATCATTCGGTGATGACATGTTAGTAGATATCGTGCCATAACCAATTATATAATCCCCTAGGCGCGCCACCATTGAGTGATGACATGTTAGTACATATCTCTCCATAACTAGTTATACAATGTCCTGGATGTGCCATCACTCAGTGATGACATGTTAGTAGATATCGTGCTATAACCAATTATATAATCCCCTAGGCGCGCCACCATTGAGTGATGACATGTTTGTACATATCTCTTCGTAACCAGTTATACAATACCCTGGATGCACCATCATTCAGTGATAACATGTTAGTAGATATCTCTCCATAACCAGTTATACAATACCCTGGATGTGCCATCATTTAGTGATAACATGTTAGTAGATATCTCTCTATAACCAGTTATACAATACCCTGGATGCACCATCATTGAGTGATGACATGTTAGTAGCTATCTCTCCATAACAAGTTATACAATACTGAGAAATGCCATCATTGAGGGATTACATGTTGGTAGATCTCTCTCCATAACCAGTTATACAATACTCTGGATGTGCCATCATTGAGTGATGACATGTTAGTAGCTATCTCTCCATAACCAGTTATACAATACCCTGGATATGCCATCATTTAGTGATAACATGTTAGTAGCTATCTCTCCATAACCAGTTATACAATACCCTGGATGTACCATCATTTAGTGATAACATGTTAGTAGCTATCTCTCCATAACCAGTTATACAATACCCTGGATATGCCATCATTCAGTGATGACATGTTAATAGATATCTCTCTATAATCATTTATACAATAAAAACAAAGTGAAATAAAGTTGTCTTGTATCTTATCACGTGACATTCGAATATCGCGTAATGGAATTTACAGCGAAGTAAAGACATATGAAGACATGTTGAATACATATAAATTCCATTAAAACTTGGACTTCTTATTCCAGGTGATGTTTTATTCGAATCTTGAGCCTCTGGACTATACATTACATCTGATTTCCATCAAGTAATGTTTCAAATTGATAAATAAGGTTAATATGATTTCCATCAAGTAATGTTTCAAATTGATAAATAAGGTTAATAAAAGCTGCGTTACGGATTTACATTTCTGTTCATTTTTTAAGGAGTGGTGATATTTCATATTTTAAACATTCCTATTATTGCGATCCAAAATATCTGAAACACATGAAATATATTGTCATTTGTGTCCAGCAGTGCACGTATAATCAATTATAGATGAATGTTCGAGAATGACTGGTCAACTACATTTGATAATGACATAATCAGGATTTTGGAATTATGTTACTGAATTACATTTGGTTCTAGTAAATTCATCGAATTGATGACTTAAGCTTGGTAATGCAGATATAATAGTAGTATTCAGAGAAATGTCACTTTATTTCAAATGGAGAAGTTGTTATTGATGCAAAATGTTTGTCTACGTAAGTTTCTCCAGCTTCTGAATTCAAATGCTGCACTAAAAAGAGTTCAATTAGATTTCCAGAACAATTCATCATGTGATACACTGCACACGTGCCCTTTGTCAAAAAATAGCATAAGGCTAGTAGGCTTAGTAGGTCTCAACCCCTAATTTGCAAACTGTTTCCCAGTATATGTCTACGTGGCCATTGGTGTGGCTTGTAAAAGATGCGGATTTCCCCTAATGTTTGCAATAAAAAACCAGTTGGGTATATATCGTGCGCAAATAGTGCCCAATTACCCGTTTAGTTTATTCATAACATTTTCGTTTTATGCTGCGTATCTTCATTGTTGAAATAGTTTATAATCGAGTCATGTGACGCTTGATTCAATCATGTGACAATTGGCGGGACATGTGACAGTGGAAGTATCATCATCTTGTCGGTCACTGAGACTTCAGAAACAGTGGTTTATCGCTTTTCTAGCCATACTTTCCATCAATCCGAGACGATGAAGTTTAAACTTTTCCTCCAGATTATATTTATTCTGTCCTGTCTGACTTGGACAGTGACTGCAGGTAAGACGTGTATCGTGCCGACTGTCCAATTGAAAACGAAAGTGAAAGAAACATGCCCCAAGTTCACAAGCAGTGAGCTGATTTTGGTGATTTGAACCTCCTTGAAGCGTTTTAATTACGACTCGCTAATCAGCTGATTGAGCACCAGTAGTATATAACATGTTCCGGCTGTTTTTATGCTGATGTTTATCTGACGACTAACATATAGTGTTGGTTCTTCGTTTTGCCAGTGTCCCCAAGTTTCTGGAGAATAAGACAGATGGTGGAGGAGGTAAGACATCAAAGGATTCTTGAACAACTCGGACAAGATAATGAATTCCTCTGGCACCCTAAACAAACTTCTACAGGTCCAGAGGAAAAATTCCTTACTCAACCACTGGACCACTTTGATCCCAGACAAGAGGTGAGCACAGCGGGGGTTAATTGATACTGCTAACAGAGAATGTGTACATTTAGGCCTATCCATTCAGTGATATTGTGACCATGATCCGTCTGTGTTATATGTTAGTCAAACATCTATAGAAGGATTAGGAATAACCTTTCAAAATTCAATCGGGAACCAATTACTAAATAATGCATGTCAGTTTTCAGGTACAGAAATTAACAGGAGTCATTTTTCACCAACAAGTTTAAAACAGCAGTGAAACTTATAAAGTAAGGAAGCAGTCATTATTCATAAATACATGGTTATCTTGTAGAAATATGGACTAGTTACAATCATCAAGGTGTCTTGAACACTTTTTTTTGTCATTAAAAACTTTTGATTATTATTGTATGTTAATCAAGTGATGGACCCGAGTAACCCTATTAAAGTGAAGTGACGTTGACCACATAGCTTTTTACCCCTTGGCCATAATGGCCTTGGGGTATTGTCATCATGTAGGGCCTACTCTCTAAAATAATTAGATTGAATTTTCAATCTATCAGATTGGAATTAGTGACCAATCTATTCAATTGAACATTCCACCTATTAGATTGAAAATTTCAATCAAGTACAACAGATTCATTATATTGTTTTCAATCCAATAAAACATTGGTCACAAATTTCAATCTGATAGATTCGTATCTCCAGAGTGAATACACCTAGGAGCGCCAAACTTACATCACATATATACCTGTGGCTACAGAGCAGAATCTCATCAAAATTCAGGAAGATTGATTCATATTTTCTGGGTCACAAGGGTAAAATTTGACAATGTTTCACCAATTGATTATTACCACCATATCTTTAGATTGAGTACGCTTCATAGGATCACCAAACTTGCTTCCACATATACAAGTGGTCATAGAGCAAAAGTCTTTCGAAAGTCAGTGAGTGACCTAAGTTTTCTGGGTCAGTAGGTCAAAGTTGGGCCATTTGCCACCAATCAGTTGTTTACCTCAATATTCAAGAATGATAAGGCCTAGGTATTGTTATCATGTATGTCCATCTCAATATCTCAAGAATGTGTATGCTTAGGTTCATGTTCAAATTGAGGTTAACATTCCATGTATACATGTCAACAGGGTATTATCAAACTCCACTGCTTTATATCAAACATATATCTGGATTTGCATTTTTTTTTTTTTTTTTTTTTTTTTTTAATAACCTGGAGACAGATTCATATAACCTTAGTCTTGGTGATCCAAGGTAAACAGATGCCCAACCACCATTGTAAGAAAATCTGTTACTGATTTGACTGTGGAAAATTATGTTCTATAAGGTTGCTTTATGATTGAATTAACACAGGGCACTTATCAACAGAGGTACTTTGTGAACACCCAGTACTGGTCGGGCAGCTCAGGCCCTGTCTTCCTCTATATAGGTGGGGAAGGAAGTGAAACCCAGTTTGATGTTATGGGAGGTAAATTGTTATCATTATTCTTTAGCATTTAGAAAGTAATGTTTGAATATGATAATGGATATGCATTAACTCTTTGCTACTTGGAGGAATTCAGTAGTAGATATAATGTATACATACTGCAATAGAATGTAACATATAGGTACATTGTATACAATACTGTATACAATGTGTACATATTATAACAGAATGTAACATTTATTACCCTATCTCGCATATACTGAAATATAAGAGCATCCACTTCGTGTCATGCTCCAATAAAACCCCAACACAGTGTTTGAGTGGAAGATGACCATGGCTTTATTTGAGAGCAGACAGGTTTGGTACTAAGCAATTTCATACATGGCAAAACACACATGTACTGACCGTCTATACACCACGGTATTTATGACACGTCAGATATATACTCACATCCTCCTGATGGTGTCAAAAGGGAGGTTAACTTGAAAGGTCACATGTCGGCCAATGGAACACATCCTTAAAAGATCCGTATGGTGACATAAGTGATCGGTCAGAATGGTAGGCACAAGTCCCAGATGGTGACAAAAGGAGACACACACGACATACATGCCTTCAAACACATTTGCCATATGAAATTAGTTATGCCAAGCAGATAGGATAAAGCCATGGCAGCATACAGTGCGAAAAACGAATATTAGCATGGGTGCTTAATATATATAAATCATGACTGAATAAGTGAGGAATACAATGTTAAAGGGTGGGAAAGATCGGGAGGGGATTAAAAGCGGAGACAAAACAGTGCCGTGCACTACGTACTTGCTTCGCCTGAAGCACTTACCATAACCTCGTGGTAGCTGAGGTCACGTGTCCGCACCCCGCATTCCGATTGGATGGAACAACCCTACAATAAAAATAATGGTCAAAGGGGAGACAATTCACTTACCCCAGGACGATTGTCTCCCTTGGACCACACATCTGACTATCCTAACAAATTTATGTTAAAGGCTCAAAGGCAACAGGAATTCTATGACTCGAAGTGAAATAATGTTAATTAATGGTTATTCATTAATTATACTTATTACCCTATCTCGCATATACTGAAATATAAGAGCATCCACTTCGTGTCATGCTCCAATAAACCCCAACACAGTGTTTGAGTGGAAGATGACCATGGCTTTATTTGAGAGCAGACAGGTTTGGTACTAAGCAATTTCATACATGGCAAAACACACATGTACTGACCGTCTATACACCACGGTATTTATGACACGTCAGATACTCACATCCTCCTGATGGTGTCAAAAGGGAGGTTAACTTGAAAGGTCACATGTCGGCCAATGGGATACATCCTTAAAAGGTCCATATGGTGACATAAGTGATCGGTCAGAATGTGTCCACCAGTAGGCACAAGTCCCAGATGGTGACAAAAGGAGACACACACGACATACATGCCTTCAAACACATTTGCCATATGAAATTAGTTATGCCACACGAGCGTCTCCATAGACGCTCGCCCCAAACCTCTCAATTACTGCCCGCAAACAAAACCATGGCCATTCATACAGTCAACAATCAATATGCAGCTGGAGGGTAAAAACGGATGTCCCTCGAAACCATGCAGCTCCTCCAGTGCCCCCTCCAGAATGTTCAGAAAAAAGTCATTCCCAATGTCAGATAAATGAATGCCATCTGGCCTGTAGAGGGGCAAACATTAAGCGGTAATATCTGGGTGACGAATTATTAAACCACCAGATTTTCTCAGCCTGTTACATACTGCACGATTCACACGCTTCCGAGCGACCTCAATTTTCCGGGGGTTCTGTGCCCCGAGCCATGACCGACGCGGTAACATATGTGAGAAACCAACCAAACACTGAGGCAGGAGCCGCTGGAAGTGGTATAGGTCGCGATGCATGGTATGGAGAAGCCTGCAGCTGGTGATGTGGGACAAGTCATTCGCCCCAGCATGGATGATTAAAATATCAGGGAGGGGCCCTCTTTTCTCGAGTTGTCTGTTCATTTCGGACACGACCCTGCCCCATCGGAGGCCCCTAATGCCAATCCACTTAATGTCGATGCCAATGACGCGCGAGGCCGAGGTTAGTGCCGCTGACTTTGATGGCAGCCCGGCGCTGTGCCCAGTAGATTATGCTCGAACCCAAGATCCATACAGTCAGGCCCTGTCGTCTAGCCTCAACTAGAAATACTCAAGAATACAATTAGTCACATTTCATGCATTTATGTACATTATATGCAACACGATCATCACAAAACTTTAGCAATTATGAGGTGACGCCCCAAGCCCAAAATGTCACCCAACAACAATATGTAGCGAATGACAAAAACCATGTGTATGAGAAGTGGAAGAATTTAGACAAAATAGAATTAACGGATATATCTCTGGTACGCGCTGGACTTCCATCGACCTAGCAGCTTAATTTGTTCAACAGGTACGCCCTGTGCATGAGCTTCGCTCGTCGCTCCTATGCGTAGGGATTGGGGTGTGTAGCGCGCTGGAGCATGATTGGAAAAGGCTACACCTTTCTTCAGCATGGTGGAAAATTGGTACCTCGTCAGAGGTGACCCATCAAAATGCACGAACAACTGCTCGCCTGCTGTGCCATTGCATGATGAAATATCAGCGATAGCCCGGCGCAGTGAAATATATCTGGTGACAGATTCAAACGGATTCAAAGCAGCATTGCCTTGGATAGTTAATACAGTCCCCCTCCCCATCTGGTCAGTTTTGGAAAATCTAACCAGGAGTTTGACTATCCTAGTTGAGTGGTCAATTTTAATATCATTAATGCTAATCGCCCTAGGATTATGTCTCAGTCTAGAATCAGAGGTCAACTCACCGACCCGCAAAAATCCATAAAAACTTATAAGATAAGCAGCATGGAAGAGACTGCATTCATACTCGGACTTGCATATGAAGGGGAGGGCCCCCAAAACGTCAGACAGCAATGGAAAGGTAATAGGAAGTCGACTGTCAGGGTGGGTATTAAGGCGCCTAAAGCCAGTCAACATTTTCTTCACAGTGAAATTTTGTACAGGGTCAGGCAAATCAAGCAAATTATGCTGGCAAGATATTCCAGCCAGGTAGGTGCCGACGGTGGCAGGAGAATACCCATGCAGCGAAAGGTGTGCAATGTAACTAGTAATTTGAGATATGGGGACAGGCCATATCGGTTTAAGGCAAGCCAATTCGCGGAATCGAGCAAGGGAAGCAACTCCTGAGTTGTATGCTGCCCAGGTACGCTGAGACATTGAAAAATGCAACAGTCTATCGGCTTCTTCCTCTAGATTTCCCACATCCAAGTTGGTACCGGGGTGGGCACTTCCGCAGCCTGAGGGGCGAGTCGACGAAATCGGTCCCACTGAAAACGTGAAATAGAATCACAAATTTCATTATGCACGCCAGCAATGTGCTGAGATTTGAAAAGTATGTTATGTTTTAAACAGGCCAGGACCAGAGCGCGAACAAGGTTCATAACTCTAGGGGACTCGCAAGTCTGCCTGTTGATTATCTCCACAACTGCCTGGTTGTCACAGCGAAATAGTATCTTCTTCTGGCTCAGCAGGTCCCCCCAAATATTAACAGCTACAACAATGGGAAATAGTTCAAGAAAGGTTATATCCTTAGTAATGCCAGAGTTATGCCAACTTTCTGGCCATTGTCCAAATGCCCAGCGACCATCAAAATAGGCCCCCAGCCCATAACTACCTGCAGCATCTGTAAACATGTTGAATGTGCGTGCTATTGACAACCAAAACTGGTCCAGGAAAATGCTTACACCATTATACTGACTGAGGAAATCAAGCCACATCGTCAAATCTGACCTCATTTCCCTGGTAACCCGTATTTGGTGATGTGGCTTGGCTATTCCGATGGTGGCATCGGTAAGTCGCCTGCAAAAAGCCCGTCCTGGGACAATCGCCCGACAGGCGAAATTCAATGAACCGATCAGTGACTGCAATTCATACAGTGCGACTCGACGTTATTGCATTTACATATTTTAGACGTTCCCCCAAGTCTGATAGCTTATCTGCTGGTATTCGGATTACCATAGCACAGGAGTCAAATTCTAGTCCTAAATAAGGTAGGCGTGACAGGGGCCTATGTTTTTGTCCTCAGGTAAGGGGACTCCGATGTCAGCGCACACCTCAATAAAGGTTCGCGTCAATCACATTCTTGTGAATCAGCTCTTCCGGCTGCGAAGTAGTCATCCACATAATGAATAAATGAGTCTAGACCTGTTCGCTTCCTAACACACCACTCCAGGAATGAACTAAAGCGCTCGAATGTCGCAGATGATATTGAACACCCAAAAGGGAGGGCACGATCAAAATAATACAGGCCCCGGAACTTAAAACCCAATTGATCAAAATCCTGCGGGTACCCATCAGGGCACCCTTCCCCAATTTTTGTAAAATTCGGACCGCATCATCCACTCGAGAATAACAAACCGAGCAGAGGGAGGGGGGTATGAAGTCATTAACAGATGTCCCCGACCCCTTGGGGTATGAGAGGTGGTGAATGAGTCTGTAATCGCCTGGCTCTTTCTTTGGTACAAGTCCAAGAGGGGATATCCTCAATGTGGGAATGGGGCGTTGTCGAAATGGCCCAGCTATCGATCTGCCTAAGCTTACTTCAGTTTCTATTTTTTCAGCTACTATGTGTTCCGCGAGCTTGACAACGGATTGCAAATTAGGAGCATCTGTGGGCATACGAGGGCCAGTATAATGTAAAGGAAAACCCTCTCTAAAATCAGACTCCAGGATTGCCTTGTCTTCCTTATTCTCATAATTTATTAACCAAAACAACAAACGATCTAATTTGATGGGGGTAGGGGCCAACCCAAACAACCCCTGAGAATCGGAACCCATATGTGGGCCTTTTGGGTCACACTTTGCTGTACTATCATTACTGAGTGGTTTGGGTATGATTACTGGAGGGACGAAAATTCCCCTTCTTGTTCACCCAACAGGATTTTGAAGGGTGTTTTTCACCACACATACTACACGTGTGACTGTACATACACTTCTGCAGCCGTCACCATTGTAGTCATAGCAGAATTTACGTTTGTTGCCACCCTTATTGTTGGGAGGGAGGCCGGCATTCGTGCCCAACAAACCCCCAAAACCGGGCCTTGGTAAGAGGCAGGTCAGCCATGTTCCCCATCGATAGTCGCCCAAGAATTGTGCTAATTGTGTCCCATCTTTAGCCGAAACTGACTATCATATTGGCGCCAGTCCGTGTACCCGGCTGGCAAGCATTCGAACAATGCTCATGTACTTCAGTAACTCGCGTGCTCTGAGTGGGTGTTTTTGTAGATATATGCTAGAGAATATCAAGAAGGCGGACGTCCATAGCTCAATAGTCTCTATTTGTTTAATTTGTGCCCTCGGGCGAAGGAGAACTTGTTCGCCTTCCTTCCCCGCGAGAGCTAGTGAACAGACCTGCTCCCTCGACAACTCATGTGCAGTTTTCAATAATAATGGGAGCTCAATATACTCCCCTGCCCATATCTTTGCTTTTATTGCTTGGGGTACATGTGCTTCCAAGTCGTCGCATGAACTAATGAGGGGGTTGGGTTGCATTGCTAATGCAGGCGCTAAAGCCCCAGGCCCCCATCTCTACTGGGGTAACGGAAACAACATTGGAAGTGCGAGATGGCATGGGAATGGGTGCAATGTTGTTGTTGTGCGCTGGGAATACATTTGTTTGCATGGAACTTACAACTGGCTGGGTTTTACTCAATGACTCTAGCGAGGGGAGAGGCGGACACGAACTAACAATTTGATTGGACGAGAACTGGGACAGGGAGGAGGGCATGGTGTCATGTCCCGTACCCGTGAGTACATTCAGGTCAGGGTGGGAATTGGCGCCAAAAGCCCGGGGATTTTCTACCCCACCATGCCCAGACCGTGAATATGATATGAAATCTGAAACATTCCTGTCACGTATAAATTCCCCATTATTTTCAAATTGCGTGAAAGAATTCGCGGTACTCAAGGGAGGTCACGCGGCGTCGAAGTTTAAGGTACTTTGTACGGGGACATGCTGAGAACCTGTTGAGATGAGATTTCCCTCCCGAAAACTATTACTAATAATATCATTATTAATACCACCTGTTGTCAACGTCGAAAAACTCGCCTCCTGGCCTCGCCTGGGGTTCTCAGTGTTGGGACCCGGGCCTGCAACATGTCGAGCATGGACTGCTGGAACGGAGACCGGTCTGGCGCTGGCACTGGGCTGATCGACCCTCGGACTCGGCTTGCTTCTCCCTGCCTCACCCGCCGTGGCAGTAACAAAATCGGAATAACGGCTCGGCTGCTGTCTCTTTCTCCTAGGCGGCTTAGCCCGCGGCATGTCGATTAAATCAGATTAAAAGATTAAAAGCGGAGACAGAACAGTGCCGTGCACTACGTACTTGCTTCGCCTGAAGCACTTACCATAACCTCGTGGTAGCTGAGGTCACGTGTCCGCACCCCGCATTCCGATTGGATGGAACAACCCTACAATAAAAATAATGGTCAAAGGGGAGACAATTCACTTATCCCAGGACGATTGTCTCCCTTGGACCACACATCTGACTATCATAACAAATTTATGTCAAAGGCTCAAAGGCAACAGGAATTCTATGACTCGAAGTGAAATAATGTTAATTAATGGTTATTCATTAATTATACGTATATACGATGTATACATATTATATACATTTTGATACAATGTATACATATTATAACAGAATGTAACATTTAGAAACAATGTATACATATTATGTGATGTAATATTTAGATACAATGTATACATATTATAACAATGTAATATTATACAAATATTGCATGTTATAGAGTGGGACATCACGTTTTGTCAGCTCTCGACAAGTGATGTACAACGAGTTGTACATCACTTGTCGAGAGCTGACAAATCGTGATGTCCCACTCAATAACATGCAATAGTTGTTTTATTATACCGAATGTCCTATTTGAATAAAATGGGGACTTTATAATCATGTGAATGAGGATGGTACGGTGAAATAAGCATATCGTGTTCAACACTGCGTGACCATTGTTGATTTCAAAACGCCGTGTCAAGATCAACTGTTCGATCTCGGTTTGTTTGTCGACTCAATCGCATAATTTGTATGAGTAACGTTCGCGGTGATCTTACGTACCTTTTCAAAAGATACCAAATTTATTTCAGTCAATTACCAAATCACATTCACTAATTTCTATCACCAACGGGCCGATGTATACACGTCAGGTTGACGAAGATATCAATCTTCGTTTCGGGGAGTATGTTGGCGCGCGCACTATGGGAGGCAACTCTTGGTCCGGCAGATGTCGCCGAGGAATAATTTGTCATGTACAACGCTCTGCCGTCACGTGGTACATGACATTTATTCAACGGTAAAGCAAGATATGACTGCATCATCACTGAACATCACGATTTGTAGAATGACACGTGACAGGCTGTCAACCAATGAAAACTTTACGAATTTACATGAGGTATAATAATTAGAGTTAAACATGTATATACAATGTATACATCTTCAAATACAATATATACATGCATCAATGTAATTTAAAGATACAATGTATACATACAGCTCATGGATGAATGTATCTTCCTTGTAAAACTAGATTGTTCAGTACTGTAGTCATGTCTCCCTGTCTGTGTGGTAATTATCAGGTTACATGGACAACAAAATTGCAGTCAGTTTAAAAGATAATTCATTCACTAAGTGCACATCGTTTGGAAATCACCAAACTCCAGTTACTGCACTTCTCATGGTCATATTTAATGTGACTGCCTCACATCTCAACCTTGTCTATTCAGGAGAACATGTTGATTTAGCTAAGAAGTATGGTGCTCTGTTGTTTGCGGTAGAACATCGCTATTATGGGGCCAGTATTAACATGGATGGTTTGATGCTGAAAAACCTGCAGTTCTTGTCCAGTCAACAGGCGTGAGTATCTGACCAGATAAGATCAGTCTGTTGACATTCAATCAAATTATCTGAACTATTTCTTGTGTTTCAACTTATCTCTTTCTGAAAACACCAATCTTGTTTGCTTTTCAGAATTTTCAAATTTCTCGATTGAAATCTATATGCTCTCAATTTTGTGGATCTGATAATTCAAGTGATCTCCTCTGGTGTATATTCAAATGTTATGTGGCTTCAACTGTTGAGTATGAAGGATTAGACATTACTCCCAGTAATTCAAAATAGACAGGGTGTAATTGTACAATACTTGGAATTATATAAACTCATTGATCCATTGTCTAGTCTTCATAGTGAATAAACTAAACATTGCAGTTTGGCAGATCTAGCATCATTCTATGACTTTGCCATGGAGAACTACACACTGACCTCGGCAAATACGTGGGTCTGTTTTGGAGGATCTTATCCTGGAGCACTCTCAGCCTGGTTCAGAATTAAGGTGATATTTTTCTTCTAATCACATTTTCTGGTTCTATATCTCATAATAACATTTTCTGGTTCCTTATCCATTTTCATTTTCAAGGAAAGTTTCTTTCCTTGAAAGTTTTCATTGAAATGTTTGTAACTTTTTCTTTGCTCTCTCTCGAAGACATTTTCTATAAACAGTAGATAAAAGGTTGTTCAAACTTGTTTTTTCTGTCTGTTTGGAAAACTAGACGACATTAGTATGTGTCTTAAAGAATATTGAGGTATACCTGCTTCCATGATCTTAATGTTATAAGTTTTTCCTTATGATTTTTCAGTACCCCCACATTGTGTATGGAGCGATAGCCTCATCAGCCCCTGTCCAAGCTCAGTTAAACTTTGAGGGTTATAATGATGTGGTGGCTGCCAGTCTTTCTGATCCTGTAGTTAATGGATCTACACTGGTGAGAATTACAAGGCTAAAAATAAGCACCTGACATTTTTAATAAACCCCCTGCAAATCAGAATGAGATGAGATAGGTGGCTATCAATGGCCTGTCAAATAATTTTCCCTCACAGCTGTACATAAAACCTGAAGGTTGTTGTGTGCAAAATTCAGAGGGACTCCTGTATAAACTCTAAATATATATCAGAGAACACACCCAAACTATCCACTGATGGAGATATTATTATATATACTATTGTGATACCATCAGGTAGAAATGCTTTCCTGTGTGTGAAACATTTTGCTCATCACATCTGATGCTGATTGTGAAATGGTTCGTTATTTAAATTTTTCATCATTGATTAAAAAGTCATTTCCTTTTAGATTGTTTGAACTAAGATGTATTAATGTGATATTTTCAGTGTCTGACCAATGTGCAGAAAGCCTTCCAGACCATCAATAGTATGCTGGATGATAAAGCATTTGCCAAACTGGAGGCCGACTTTATGTCATGTAACGACATATCATCCCACTACGACATGCTGCAGTTTGTAGGAAATGTTGCTGGCACTATACAGGGTATCGTCCAGTATAATGAAGAATTAGATTTCCAGGATATCACTGCACTGTGTGGGTATATGACCGACATGACCAGAGATCCGTACAGCAGTTTAGCAGCATATATCCAGGTTTGTACAGCAGTTTAGCCGCATATAGCCAAGTTTGTACAGCAGTTTAGCAGCATATAGCCAGGTTTGGAAACCAGTTTAGCACCATATAGCCAGGTTTGAACAGCAGTTTAGCAGCATTTAGCCAGGTTTGTACAGCAGGTTAGCAGCATATAGCCAGGTTTGTACAGCAGTTTCAAAACGCAAATGTTATATTTAACATCTGGAGTGGTGGAGGAGGGAAAGCATTTAGAAAGTGTTGTTTCACCACTTTTAAGTGTTAAATTATTATACCTCTTGAATATTCATGAGGGTTTTCTGGTATTTCATTGGTCAAACTTTACCGAGCCACGAGTCAATATTTTTCAATCACTGACCCAGCTGTTAATCTGTCAGGCGAAGCGCGTGAGGTCCGGAGTCAATATTGTGATCACTGTTTACAAGTACCGCCTGCCTGCAACATGGCTGACGGTGGTCGCTTCGTAGATTTGTCCGATGAAAATCTACAAGAACGGTTACAAAATAGGGATAGTAAGAACGCAAAAATGTTATACAGGCGTCTATACCAATATTACGGGTCTACTGTCAAGCAAAAGATATTGATTTTGATAGTCGTCAATAACGAAAGAACAACTTGGCAAATTCCTCTTCAAAATCTTTGCTGGGTTGAGAAAGAAGGATGGAGATAAATACTCGTCGATGGTAAGCATACGTTTCGGTCTCCTGAATATTCAAGAGGTATAATAATTTGTTATATGTAAATTCTATCTGCACTGCCCGAGTAATCCATTTCATTCTTATCTCAAAACTGGAGTAACTTTACGCCGTCGATGTCACCCAATCAAATGAGTTCACCATGACCCAAATAGGATTTATGAATGAAGTGTGTAAATTCAGTGGCTACATTGTATCAAAACACCCAGAGTTTGTGACGAAGAGTTCACCTCGTAAATCTCGGAAAACGCTTCTGAAAGTTTAAATTCTCAATATTATTCTAGTCAGATTGGGAGCAGCTTTGTAGATTTATCCATGAACTATTCATAAAATTGTATCTGTGTGTCTCGTTTCCGATAACACACAGCTGCATGACAGGAAGTATTCGCGAAACGGCGAAACGGCGTTTTTGGAAAGGAGTATAGTAGTATCATGCGCTGGTCTGGCGTCATAGCGATGAGTCACTGCAGTTAATAAATTCGGTATAATAAAACACTTATAAACTTGTGACGGAGTCAATATCATGAAACCCGGACCCTTAGCCAGACTTGGCCGAGCAGACCTGACCTCGGCCTGCGGCCTCGTTCAAGTCTGCTTGGCCAAGTCTGACCTCGGGTCCAGGTTTCATGATATTGACTCCGTCACAAGTTAATAAGTGTATAGTGGTGAATACAACACTTTCTAAATGCTTTCCCCCCTCCACCACTCTAGCTGTTAAATCTAACATTTGCATTTTAAGAGAGTAGCAGCATATAGCCAGGCTTGGACAGCAGTTTGGCGGCATATAGCGCCAGGCTTGGACAGCAGTTTAGCATATATCCAGGTCTGTATAGCATGTTAGCAGCATATAGCCAGGTCTGTACAGCAGCTGCAGGTTAGCAGCATATAGCCATGTCTGTACATCAGTTTAGCAGCATATAGCGAGGTCAGTACAGCAGTTCAGCACCATATAGCCACGTCTGTACATCAGTTTAGCAGCATAAAGCCAGGTCTGTCCAGCAGGGTAGCAGTGTATAGCCAGGTCTGTACAGAAGTTTAGCAGCATATAGGAGGACTGTACCACAGTTTAGCAGTATATAGGAGGTCTGTACAGCAGTTTAGCAGCATATACATGTAGGAGGTCTGTACAGCAGTTTAGCAGTATATAACCAGGTCTGTTCAGCAGTTTAGCAGCATCTAGTCAAGTCTGCTCATCTTAATCACTATCATTTAAATTATTACTTTATTTAATTGGTGACTTTTGAAATTTTGGAAAGTAATAACTTTTGAATAAGGGTGGTGGGGAAAAGTGAGTGCGATTTACTGTCCTATATCCTTGTTTGTCTTTCAAAGAAAAGTATTCTATAGTGCACTCAATTTGGTTAATTCAAATTTGATATGATCAGTGAAAATCCAGATAATCAAGTTAATATACATGTAAGCCACAGTAATTATACACCTGAATGTCAAATATTCTGGTCTGATTTCTTACCCATACCCATGAAAACAGCTTGCCAAATTAGAGCTTCTTGTTCACGTATCCCGATAAAGGTCCAAATTACAGGCAAATGAGTTGGATTAATTGAAGTTTTTCAAGCTTTCAAACAGAACATTGTGCAGAACCATGATAAAACAGATTTGAAATCATTCTGAGCTCAATTTTAACACATTCTGTGCTCTTTTCTCATAGTAATTTAAAATTAGCTCAAATTACAAGGTTCTGTATTTGACCCTGATGTGACTTTAAACATAATTTTTTGAGTTGTTTTTTTGTGATAACATTTCTCATATATGTATTGGTTTGTGTTTCACAGAAACTGTTGAGCCTAAGTGGCACGAACTGTACAGATAACTCATGGGCAGGATTCATGGCTCAACTCTCCAACACCACTGTGGATAAGGCTGTCTTTGGGGTGGGACTTAGACAATGGATCTACCAGACGTGTACACAGTTTGGCTATTGTGAGTTCTTGGTCTGGGGGATGATCAATCAAATTAAAATGTTGGGTGATCTAACTTCATCTCTATACAGGTCACATCCACTAACCCAGCTCTGTTATAGCATACTGGCTAATCCACATATTATACAGGTCACATCCACTAACTTAGCTCTGTTCTAGCATACTGGCTAAGCCACATATTATAAAGGTCACATCCATTAACCCAGCTCTGTTCTAGCATACTGGCTAATCAACATATTATATTGAACCCAGCTATGTTCTAGCATACTGGCTAATCAGCATATTATACAGGTCACCTCCACTAACCCAGCTCTGTTCCAGCATAGTACACTGTAGCTAATCAACATATTATACAGTTCACATCCAGAAACCCAACTTTCTTCCAGCATACTGGATAATCAAGATATTATACAGGCTACATTAGTAACCCAGCTCTGTTCTAGCATACTGGTTAATCAACATATTATACAGATCACATCCACTAACCCAGCTCTGTTCTAGTATACTACACTGTAGCTAACCAACAAATTATACAGGTCACATCCAGAAATCCAGCTCTGTTCCAGCATACTGGATAATCAAGATATTATACAGGCTACATTAACTAACCCAGCTCGGTTCTAGCATACTGGCTAATCAACATATTGTACAGCTCACATCTACTAACCCAGCTCTGTTCTAGCATACTACACTGTAGCTAATCAACATATTATACAATGGATCTACCAGACGTGTACACAGTTTGGCTATTGTGAGTGCTTGGTTTGGGGAATGATCAACCAAATTAAAATGTTGGGTGATCTAGCTTCATCTCTATACAGGTCACATCCACTAACCCAGCTCTGTTCTAGCATACTGGCTAATCAACATATTATACAGGTCACATCCACTAACTTAGCTCTGTTCTAGCATACTGGCTAAGCCATATATTATACAGGTTGCATCCATTAACCCAGCTCTGTTCTAGCATACTGGCTAATCAACATATTATATTGAACCCAGCTATGTTCTAGCATACTGGCTAATCAGCATATTTATACAGGTCACCTCCACTAACCCAGCTCTGTTCCAGCATACTACACTGTAGCTAATCAACATATTATACAGGTTACATCCACTAACCCAGCTCTTTTCTAACATACTGGATAGTCAGCATATTATACGGGTCACATCCACTGACCTGGCTCTGTTCTAGCATACTGGCTAATCAACATTTGTACAGATTATATTCACTAACCCAACTCTGTTCTAGCATACTGCTTAATCAACATATTATACAGGTCGCATCCACTAACCTAGCTCTGTGCTAGCATACTGGCTAATCCACATATCATACAGGTCACATCCAGGTCACATAACCCAGCTCTGTTTTAGCATACTGGCTAATCAACATATTATATTGAACCCAGCTATGTTCTAGCATACTGGCTAATCCGCATATTATACAGGTCACATCCACTAACCCAGCTCTGTTCTAGCATACTACACTGTCAGACTGTAGCTAATCAACATATTATACAGGTCACATACAGAAACCCAGCTTTCTTCCAGCATACTGGATAATCAAGATATTATACAGGCTACATTAACTAACCCAGCTCTGTTCTAGCATACTGGTTAATCAACATATTATACAGATCACATCCACTAACACAGCTCTGTTCTAGCATACTACACTGTAGCTAATCAACATATTATACAGGTCATATCCAGAAATCCAGCTCTGTTCCAGCATACTGGATAATCAAGATATTATACAGGCTACATTAACTAACCCAGCTCGGTTCTAGCATACTGGCTAAACAACATATTGTACAGCTCACATCTACTAACCCAGCTCTGTTCTAGCATACTACACTGTAGCTAATCGACATATTATACAGGTCACATCCATAAATCCAGCTCTGTTCCAGCATACTGGATAATCAACATATTATATTGAACCCAGCTCTGTTCTAGCATACTGGCTAATCAACATGTTATACAGTCACATCCACTAACCCAGCTCTGTTCCAGCATACTACACTGTAGCTAACTGGATAATCAGCATATTATACAGGTCACATCCACTGTCCCAGCTCTGTTCTAGCATACTGGCTAATCAACAAATTGTACAGATTATATTCACTAACCCAGCTCGGTTCTAGCATACTGGCTAATCAACATATTGTACAGCTCACATCTACTAACCCAGCTCTGTTCCAGCATACTACACTGTAGCCAATCAACATATTATACAGGTCACATCCAGAAATCCAGCTCTGTTCCAGCATGCTGGATAATCAAGATATTATACCGGCTACATTAACTAACCCTGCTCAGTTCTAGCAGGCCACATCCACTAACCCAGGCCTGTTCAAGCATACTGGCTAATCAACATATTATACAGGTCACTTTCACTAACCCAGCTCTGCTCTAGCATACTGGCTAATCAACATATTATATTGAACCTAGCTCTTGTTCTAGCATACTGGCTAATCAACATGTAATACAGTCATATCCACTAACCCAGCTCTGTTTCAGCATACTGGCTAATCAACATGTTATACAGTCACATCCACTTACCTGGTTGTGTTCTAGGATACTGCCTAATCAACAAATTGTACAGATTGTTTTCACTAACCCAGCTCGGTTCTAGCATACTGACTAATCGACATATTGTACAGCTCACATCTACTAACCCAGCTCTGTTCTAACATACTGGTTAATCAACATATTATACAAATCACATGTACTAACCCAGCTCTGATCCAGCATACAACACTGTAGATAATCAAAATATTATACAGGTCACATCCCGAAACCCAGCTCTGTTCCAGCATACTGGATAATCAACATATTTTCCAGGTGACATTAACTAACCCAGCTCTGTTCTAGCAGATCACATTCACTACCCAGGTCTGTTCTAGAATACTGGCTAATCAACATATTATACAGTTCACTTTTACTAAACAAACTCTGCTCTAGCATACTGGCTAATCAGCATATTATATTGAACCCAGCTCTGTTCTAGCATACTGGCTAATCAACAGGTTATACAGTCACATCCACTAACCCAGCTCTGTTCTAGCATACTGGCTAATCATCATGTTATACAGTCACATCCACTAACCCAGCTCTGTTCTAGCATACTGGCTAATCAACATATTATACAGGTCACATCCACTAACCCAGCTCTGTTCTAGCATACTGGCTAATCATCATGTTATACAGTCACATCCACTAACCCAGCTCCGTACTGGCATACTGGCTAATCAACATGTTATACAGTGACATCCATTAACCCAGCTCTGTTCTAGCATACTGCCTAATCAACATATACAGGTCACATTAACTAACCCAGCTCTGTTCTAGCATACTGCCTAATCAACATATACAGGTCACATTAACTAACCCAGCTCTGTTCTAGCATACTGGCTAATCAACATATTAAAACTCAATATACCTATGACGATCTTCAGTGTTCTGATGGACTGACCAGGGGAATTCCCATTTCGGGGGAAAATTTCAATCACATTCAGTTTATTTAACAAGTAAATTTCCAGATAAACATTTATGGCAGTAAAACAGTAACTAACCTTACTTCCAATCCAGATAATAGTCTTGAAAATCCCCAAATTCAATAAACTGGTCTATATATTATGTGATATGTCGTATGATATGGTCAAGGAATGTATATATCTAATGGGTGATCTCCCTTGATTGAAGATTGTTCCATTATACGGACGTCTTGTGACATATTATGATTGGATATTGCTATAAAATATAGTAATATCTCTGGCTTCTGTTTGTAAACATTTGGATAGTGTAACTGATATTACTATCCATACAAGTCTGTGATATATTGCCCTTATGTTAACTTGTACCGATTCATAATATATATCCATTGTGATGCTTATGGCAGTTTTATGTATATTTACATGGATTCTCTTTCATGTGGATCATATGTGGAATGTATCTATGCTGTTACATTTCAGACCAGACCTGTGATTCAAACACTACCTGTCCTTTCTTCTCCCCATACCTGGACTTGAACAGTAACCTTATCATCTGTGAGCAAATATTTGAAGTGTCAGAGGAGGAAACGAGGAAGATGGTTGAATTCACCAATGATTATTATGGTTCTAATCAACCTAAAGGCTCAAGGATTGTCTTTGTTAATGGTAAGTCTTATTTCAAACTTATGTAGTGCTATGCATTCCTTAATCACAGGTCATACTTGATGTTAATGCCAGTTCATACTTCTGTCTTGATGTCAGTGTGAGGTCATACTTGATGTTAATGACATCCATACTTCATGTATGTTCATACTTGATGCTAATGGCAGTCATTGTGAGGTCATACTTGATGTCAATGTCGGGCCATAATTGATGTTCATGAAGGGATCATACATGATGTTGATGTCCAGTAATACCTCTGATGTTAATGACAGTTCCTGTTAATGATTAATCAATCCATTTTAATGGCAGTCAGTGTGAGGTCATACCTGATGTTAATGTCAGGCCATAATTGATGTTAATGAAGGGATCATACATGATGTTGATGTTCAGTTACTCTTCATAGAAGTGACAGTTCATACATGTTGATGGCAGTTAATGTTATGTCATACGTGATGTTAATGTCAGGCCATAATTGATGTTAATGAAGGGATCATACATGATGTTGATTTCCAGTCACATTTGATGTTTATGGCAGATCATACTTGATGTTAAATGACAGGTAATATTTGGGGTCCATGCCATGTTTAGATTTATAATGTTGATGTCTAAACTAATTTAAATGTGGTTATCAGAATAATACAATTATCACACCATTTTAATTGCCTAAATGAACAGGATTCAGAAAATACCAAACTCGTAGCTATTCAGTTAGGTAAAAACTGGTATGCAAACTCTTACCAACAGGGATCCTGGACATTACAGTATGTTTTGACTTGATGCTAATGGCAGGTCATACCTGTTGACCGCTTGACTCATTTGTGGCAGGTTCTGGTTTTATCTCAGCCAGTCATATCAAAGACTTGGAAATGTAACTTGCTTGGTGCTCAGCAGGAAGAGGGTAGATCAAGGACTGGTCAGCCAGATGTCAGGAATGTGACTGAGACATTGTGATATGACTGAGAAATTGTTGAAAACGATATTAAAATCTCACTCACTCATACCTGATGTTAAGGTCTGCTATTAGCAACATCATCTTTGACCTGCCATTAACATGAAATATTACTTGATTAATGGCAGGTCATGCATACATGATGTTATTGACCGATCACACTTGATGTTAATGACAGATCATATTTGATGATAATTACTGGTATTACTTGATGTCACTGGCCAGTCACACTTGAATTATAATGGCATTTTGTCTGGGCATGTAACAAAACCAACAAATGATGTGGTCTAGCTTGTGAACATTTAAATCAGCATTTGATCAATAAGAATACATGTTTACATCATTATAATTTACATGTAATGACATAATATTATTTGTTCTCAGGTTCTGTAGATCCCTGGCATTACTTGAGTGTCCTGAAGAACCAGACATCATCAGAAATAGCTGTGTTCATCAATGGCACCTCCCATTGTCAAAACATGGGCAGTGGCCGACCAGGGGATTCCCCAGCATTACAAGCTGCTCGTATGG
Organism: Hanleya hanleyi; assembly: GCA_036873755.1. Classification (NCBI taxonomy): domain Eukaryota; kingdom Metazoa; phylum Mollusca; class Polyplacophora; order Lepidopleurida; family Hanleyidae; genus Hanleya; species Hanleya hanleyi. Next base: position 111,461 of record JAVTVY010030045.1, read on the forward strand.
TAATGTCTCATCTATTTGATCTATTACTGGCTGCATAGATTTATTTACTTTAACATTAATTAATATTACCGCAATAAAGACTTGTCAGTCATAATTATTTCACTGATATAGTTATTGAACACAGCTCTTGCTTAGAGCTTTATTTAATCGATTTAAGATCTTTTAAAGTTTTAAATGGTCAATGGAAGAGAAAAATTATATCGAAAAATAGCAGACAAGTATTTAGTGTGACAAATGAAAGATATGGTTTTGGTAAATTATTGGCCAATGTAAGGTTAAATCCATGGTGGGGTTTTTGGCCAATGTAAGGTCAAATCTGCAGTAAATTATTGGCCAATGTAAGGTCAAACCCATGATAGGTTTTTGACCAATGTAAGGTCAAATCTGCGGTAAATTATTGGCCAATGTAAGGTCAAATCCATCACAAGCTCTAGTAATTGATGGGTTAATAATGCTAACAAGATTTGAACTGCCAGTGATCATCTTACTACATCATTCCATGACTTGGAAAATGTGTTATGAATATATAACCTGTTTTGATGGAGAAAAACCTGAAATATTTTCTTTTCTCTGATTTATTTTCAGGAGATCGATGCTATCATTGGTCAATGGCTGAAGGCAGCAAAAGGAGAAAGGGACACCACTCTATATTTCAAGGCATAGAAAGGAATTTTTCTCCCCTTATTGGATATGGCTTGATTATATGCCCGTATAATTCATCAAAAAGCTGTTTCTAAAGCACTTATTTTTAGAGGTTAATCTCTTGTATACTGGCAACCTGTGACTGCATGTACTTGTACATTCCATTTGCTCAGATTTTATTTAGAGAATATTTGTGGCAGTTTGATTTTAGATTTTTAGAACATTATTGATCTCTTGCTTGGCTTTAAAACATTTATATGGGATAACATTATTCAATGATCATGATGTTGACACAATCCATTAAATATGTACATTAATAGGATACTGGCATTGTTATTTCGCGTTTAGTGCACATAGACAGCTGAGTCTATTATCAAAACATTTTATTCCAATTGTTTACAAAATGTGTGAAAAAAGATTGCAGTTACAATCCAACAATTTCCAGCACTATATAAAAGTCTGCTGAAGTGCTAAGTCATGTACATGGTGTTGTATTACGGCTCACCACATTGGCTGTGTCAAGATATAATGTGTTTTTTGTGTAAAATATATTGTAATGTGAGAATAATCATGTTGTCTCCGTACAATAAGAATGTTAAAAAAAATAGCTCATTCACAAGGGTTTGTGATATTTCTGTGATATTAAAGATACTCCCATGGATTTTCATTGTGTGTAATTGCTTTTTATCTTCATGTATTATCAACACTACAATTGCCATTTAACCTGGGAACAATATAACATCCACCATCATTTGACAATCCATTATTTTTGTATGAATGAGAGAATATAAGAAATAACATGAATTTCAATGCACTAACCATGCCACATGTATCAAGACACGCACTTCCGATTTCCTGGACAATTCAGGTATGACACCACTGAGCACCATCATCTCAGAGGCCACGAGGACCTGCCTCATCCCCACTATCAGTTCGGAAGCCCTTACCACACCACCATGTGATAGCTGGGCACCCACTGAAACTTTTTCCGGTCAGGATTACTGGGACAGTCTAATTGATGAATTGTTACAATGACTTTCGAGCCTTCTACAAATAAAACATTTATTTGCTTCTTCATAAGACAGCCTTAGTCTTCTTTTTTCGGTCTTTTGGCCATTAGGCCAAACTTTAGACCTCCAGAGCCCACATTGAGGCCTAATCCGCTTCCTTTACCTTACCGGCCAACACTTTCGGCCGTTTTTGCTGTTTCCCGGTCAACATCGGCCCCTAGCAACCCCCACCGGTCAACATGCCGACCCAGAAGCCAACCTGCCGGTCAACATGTCAACCACCTAACAACACAGGCCAACAGCTTGCCAACTTTTGTTTTCACCGGTCAACACACCGGTCACAACACCGGTCAACTGCCCGCAGGTATATAAAGCGGAAAGCAGTCACCATCTGCAAGCCTCTGATGAGATCCACACCAGATCTAAACCAGTCAGGCACCATCCAGAAGAATCCATTGGTCACTCCAGGCTCTCCAACTGTACTGGTTCACCACTCTTCACTTGTACCATGCCACATGTATCATCAACAATAATTTATATGGTGAAAATTCAATTTTTTGCTTATATTTTTGCCAAGTAAAAAGTGTCCAAAAGTAATTATGCCCCCCATCCGTCTGATAAGACTGGAGCGTATAGAGATATGCCACTTTTTAGCTAGACAACTGCTTATATAAAACATTGAGTGGGCCGTTGTCAAATGGCAACACTCACTGCTTTTTAAAAGGCATCCCTAGGGATGCCTTGTTTGTCAGTTTCTTCTTTCTTCCGCCGCTTCTTCTTCTCACTTTTCTTTTTCATTTTTTGTTTTTATGTACAATTTCCTTTAAACGCAAACTTTCCTTTTGTTCAATCTTTTCCATTGGATTACTTCATGTCGTCATATTGGCCTGTGCTGGATTTGTCCCAGAGAGATAGTGTTATGCTTGTTTAAAGAGCCATAAAATCCACAGGACTCCAATTATAAATTAGCTGAGATGTCCAGTGCAATCTATCAAAGTCTTATTAATGAGTAGTTCCATCAAGTCAGACAGCCAAGAACCGGGTCAGATTTTATGATCTACACTAGGGAGGACCTGCTTTGGGCCATGCTAGATACAGCATATAGTCCAGTCATCCCAGTCGCTCTCAGAATCTACATCTGTTTCCAATTAATTCACTAGCTTGAAAATCGGGATTTCCAGAATGCAGCTAACGTTAAGACGTTTCAAGATATAATGTGTTGAGGAAGAATAATGTATGGAGGAAGAATAATAAGTTGTTGGGAATAATAATCAGTGTTGAGAAGTGTATAAAAGGAGTGTGAATACATTTTTGATGTCAAAATACACTATACAAGTATTATCAATAAACTTAGCACATTCAACGCTTCCACTATGAGAACTTCTAGTGCCAGCAGTGTACCAATGTTTGTGGGAGGATCAGTTTGGTTTAACTTTCTCCGGGTGCAAGTGTTGGATAGCAGCAGTTTTCGTCAACATTTGCATGTATACCAAAATGCTGAATTGTTTTGATCATGTCTAAAATACTGGAACTCATAGCTTATACATATATGTGTAGCTTATACATATATGTATATAGCATCATGTAGTCTTGTCTGGTTTATAATTTAATCAAGTACCAAGTATTACCAGGGGCAAACCTGTCCCTTTATTCGCTTTTAAAAAAATATAGATAAACTCACCCTCATATGCTCACTCTGTATTTTATATTATTTCATCGAAAGCAAAACTTATTTCATGGACGATATACACATACCGATACAAAAGGGTAGTTCTACCGAAATGTAGTAAATTGGGGAATATTTTTTTTTCTAAATTTCAAATACTATTGTTATGGTAAACTTTTTATCACTGCACTCAATATATATAGATGGCAATTTTTTTTTCTTTTGTGAATTACCCTTTCCAAGCAAAACAAATACTGACAAACCTCAATTGGCAAGAAGTTCTAGCAAATCTCCAGAGTAAATTCGTCATAGTCCCAGCAGACAAGTCAAAGCTCCCAATAATAAATAATATAATATTCATATGTAAATATTACAATTACCAGATGCTGGTTAAGGAATTGAGCATAAACACACATGTATCATCATCAAATAGGTCTGCTTACTCCCAAACTGCAGGAGTGAGTTAGGAGTTAATCGTCGCGTTCAGCGCTATTTCGGTCATATAGCGACGATACAACTAACAACGATATGATTAGCTGGACATGTGTGACTATCCATGTACAGTCATCATGTAGAGGAAATTATTCTTCCCCTCGTGCTATATAACAGGCATGGTACAAAACTCATGCTGCTCACCAAAACTGCCTGTAGTACTCTTGAAGATTTATTTAACAATCAGGTCCATACTTCATGTAGGGACTATTGTCTGGGTCTTTGTGTCTTTGAAAAGGCACTTGTCTAGACACATTTTTGTCCCCAGACTTGACTATTGTATCCCCGGACTTGGCTATTGTATGCATTGTCTCGTGAATAAAGTATGAACCAACAATCACAATATGTTTCCCAAGGAAAGGGGTATTTGTCTTTCAACCAATCATAACGACATAACAAAGGTATACTGGACGCCCAAAATGCATAATCACCACACAAAGCTAGATTCATAGCTGGTTCTAGAAGCTGCACCACCAAGCTTCTTTCGATCCTGTTGACGAGGGCCCTTCAGGAGGTAAAAGCATTTTGGGAAAGGCATTGCGTCACTATTTCTAAAAGCCCTGGCATTGAATGTATGTGGATAATGAAAAACTAAAAATGTCTTACGGAAGAGCTTGATGCTAAAGGTCATGCACGTACTGTACAGACATGTATCCAAATTGGATTTCACGACCCTCTATACTACAACTCCTCAGGACCTTATTGAATGTCTAAGTTTACTAATAGTACCTGTGTTCAAGAAAACTGATCGCACTGAGATATATTAATTTCAGAATCCATAAAGCATTCCCTAGCTATATACTACATACAGGGGATATAATTTATGGGATGTTTCTTTGTTTATAGAGTTGCTTGAATTTCTTATTAAAAATATCTTTGTGAAATTTGACCACACAAAGTATCAACATCAGCATATAGGTATTCCAACGGGTACTAATTGTGCACCTCTGTTGGCTGACCTGTATCTGTTCTCTTATGAATATGATTACATGTATATGCAGGCGCTTTCAAAAACCGATCAATTCAAAGCCCATCCCTTCTCACCAAACGCTATATAGAAGATCTTCTTGCTGTGAATAATTGCTATATAAATGACCCAGTGAAGGATATATATCCACCTTCACTGGATTTGAAGGAAATTACAGATAGCCCAAGAGGCACATCATATTTAGACCTATATCTCTATAACTCTCGTGGACTTTATCGCAATTTCGACGTCATAAACTATCCCTTTCTGGACAGTAATATTCCAGTGGGACCTGCATATGGTGTATACATCTCGCCTAGTAGCATTTGCTAGATCCGGTGTTAAATGTGACGATTTTAATCAATCTCACAAAACAATATTACAGCAACTTATAAAACAGGGCTATTCCACCAAGCGCCTCCACTCAAAGTTTCGTATGAACCCATGTAAATCAAGATCTTCATGGTGGTCTTCTGAACAGTCACAATCACAGCTTGACTGAGATACATCATTCTCTAGATGACGACTTTACAACGAATATCATATGGATTAAGAATACTGATCAGCGATACGGATGTGATATTTTGGAACACCATGATGTCTTGCCGGCATCATTGAAAACTGTTGACCGCTTCTCTCTTGCAGGAAACTAGTCTATGTTCATGTATACTAGGATTGTCTTTTGGAATTTGGTGCTGATAGTGTTATAAGAACGGGAATATGGAACGTCTTTGGATTATGAACGCGTATATTCTTTAAATAACGACGGCTGAATTATGAATGACGGACCAGATGCTTGTAATTTTGACAGTTATATTTAACGTGTGTGGATTATATACATATATTTTTTTCCAGATTTGTTCCTCCGTGACGAATCAGATGAGAGCTGTAAACCTACAGACCAATTGTTTCACACTAACTTCGGCTTTTGTTTTCAAGCCGATAAATAAATCTAGTATCTGGTATTTTTATATTTCCTAAAAACACTAACTTTGTGTACATTTTTGGAACATGGTCCTGTTTTTGTCTTTACCGGTAGGCGAAATCAGGACTTCTTGTAACAGTACTAAGAAGAAGTAAAAGATACGTAACGGTAAAGACATTTCTATCGTTAACTATTTTTAATATGGCATCTTAATCAGTGATACTATGGATTGTATTATTGATATTATTGGTTTTATTGGTCATCGGATTATCATCATATGATTATAAGATATATATATGAACGGTCAAGACAATTTAAAGGCATACGGACGTATACCCGGTACATCAAATACAACCGGGAATCTGGTGATCAATGGTCTCTTGTAACACGCTCGAACTTTCTTCGATTAATAATGGAAAACATCCTCAGCTAACTAATCACGTGATTTTTGCCCCAGGGCACCCTCTTTTGAATATGTCTTCAAAACTAATAGAACATACCGCTAATGGTAAAGACAAAATTCCTGGGACAGGGTAAAAACTAAACAAAAAACCTTCATATATTTTCAGTTTTAAGGTAAATATTACACGTTTATGTTTATTTATAAGATAAATTTTGTTTATACAGGCCAAAATTCTTGCTGGCATACACTATTTCGGCAAATGAAAGAATTCATCTTGTAATTGGGACACCCTAACAAAGCGTAGTAAAGTTTCCCCCAACATTTCACACTTATTCCATCTCAGAGGGTTCAAAGGCAGCTTTCTATAGTGAGAGAGGAATCTGCACTGCCCCTTTTGACGTCAGAGATGACAATAACGACGTCATATTTTATACTGACCGTAGCACAATAGAACAATATTAGATGCTGTGGCAATACCATTCACCAAGCCGCGATCCGTTTTCCGCTTTTTACAAACCGCTCCAAATCTAATTCCTGCAACCGTTTAGACGAAAGGTATATGCAATCGAAGCCAGGAGATTGTGGCAATACGTGTATTGTAGATATACATAGGATTATATCATCGTTCTCTTCTCTATTGCTTATTTTATGATGATGTTGCAATATGTATTACTCATGTATTTGCTCGGCCTGTAATAGGTGCATTGCAAATCAATTCAAATTCAAATACTTAGAGCGCCTTACACCATCTGTGGGACGTCGTGGCAATGCAGAGAATGGAACAGTTGTGTAACAACGTTGCATTGTGCCATGGTTTAGCATTCCATAATAACGTCACAACTTCCAACATCCTTGTGGCGCAGTTGTTAAAATTAAAGTCGTAAAGCAAGAAAGTTATAAATTCTAAAATCTGGAAGATTATCTTGGAAAAGACCTAAAACTTGCAAAAGACTGCTGGCGATGTGCACTGAACTGGGTAGTATATTACCTGTATATAATAGAAATATTCATAGTTCATAATATTGTCCATTTTGAATAATTAATAAAACTAATGGTGTATTTTCTTGTTAATAAGATTAAAGGTGAACTGAAAAGCTTTCCAATGTTCTGTTAAAATGTCATAAAACAAGAACTTCTATAGTTGTTACAATTATGTGTGGTAATAGTTCTGTGGGTTATTGTTTTATTTTGGGTATATGAGAAGTCAAAACTTATACCGAGAGCCAGAACTTTTAAAAACATCATCGCTTGCCTCCCGTTGTTTTTGGAACGTCATGACGTTATAGTGGCCCTCGTTCATTCATCCGACGTAGTAATTTTCAATTTTTTTCAACTCAATTCTTTATTGCATACACCCATACAAGGCAGTGCAAAGATATAACATATATATATATAACATATAAATAATAGACAGATTCAGGATATGTACAATGTTTTAAGTTCGTAACTGCATGCAATGATAAACATAACCACAGACAGTTCCGCATAAAGACGGAAAATTATTTGTCATTATTGTATGGTATTTTTCATCAGATAACATAGTTTCAAAATGTGGAAAATTTCTTTTGATATTGGTAAAAAGCTTTTGACGCAATTCGGCATAGTGTGGGCAATGCAAGAGGAAATGGATTTCATTTTCAACAGCTCCTGTAGAACAATGAGTACAAATTCTTTGTTCATGGGGTATTTTTGGCTTGCAATGTCTACCGGTCTCGACACGCAGCTTATGGTTACTTAGTCTTAAGCGACAGAAGCTTTCCCTATATTTCTTGTTAGTAGTATGAATTAAATAAGGTTCTATGCAGGGGCCGCGGAGCCGGGGGGCTGGGGGGCTTTTCGGAGATGTAATGTTATAAGCCCTATCTAGGGGCGACTTCAGCCCCCCCACTTTATGGTCGAGATAGGGGTCAGCCCCCCCACTTTTGAATATGCTCCGCGGCGCCTGCTATGGCATATTTGGTTTTTACTTGGAGATAGCTTTTTAACTTACTGGAGGATTTATTTTCTTCGCTGGTGACAAACAAACTAATCAAATGGGCTGTTACTTTGGCTTTGACGTTTTCAATAACAATACTTCTACTCTGATTGACTTCATTGAGATGCCAGACATTGATTTCTGATGTTAAGGATTGAACTTTCATGAACCAGTTTGGCTTGTTTTTCAAGATAAGTGCCTTACTGGATTCAATAGCATGAAACAATAAACGAGTTTTTGGTATATTTTTCAACCGATATGTAAAATTAATAAGATTCAGCATGATATCATAAATAAGGGGATGCAAAACTTTATATGTACTGATTCAACATGTAATTTATCACAGTTGCTAATACAGGAGAGGTCAGCCCCCCAGATTTCACTACCATACAGTAAGATCGGTTTCACAACAGTATTGAATAGTTTCATGCAATATAGTATGACGTCACATTTGAATAAAACTTGAATGAAGGGGACCACTATAACGTCATAACGTTCCACAAATCAAGAGAGACAAGCGATGCAAGTTTTCAAGACGGATTTATAACAGGATAACTTAAATATTGCTATTAGTACAATTTTGCGAACTATATTTGCCCCAAAAACGTATAAAAGTTATGTCACATTAGACAAGATCTACATGTATATAAGCAACAATTTAGATAAAATTAAAAGCTTTGCAGTTCACCTTTAATGGGTGAAAATTCATATTGATGGATTTAATTTTGTTTGTTCCGGAAAATACTTGTTGTTATCCACACTGTCTGTTTACATATCTTTATATATGTGTTGAGATTTGATTTGACTGGTTTAGTGCAGATGGCTTGCTGTATGAATATAGAGAGATAAATGTATACAAAATAGACTAGTTAGGGCCTACAAAACCGTTTGACAGTCCTTAGCATTCCATTCCATCAGACCATGGACGGTCAAGATGCACCATCCTTGATCAGACCAGAAACCTCATTGTCAAACCCATTCTTAGTTCGCAATCTATTTATAAATTGACTTTTTGGTATGTACAATAGGAATTCTGTTTCACAATGTTGATACAAGCTACATGTATATCTGTGGACAGCTTCTATGGAGTGAGTTCAATCTGGAGTCTTCTCCAGTTCAAATGACATTTCTCCCAGCCTGCATAAATCCTAGACAGTCTCAGATCTGTCACTCAGACCAGAGCAAGAGGCTAGCTCAGATATCAACATCTGGCTATCATTTGTGTTGAAACCTTAATAGTTGTAATGGCAATTTAACCACTTTCTCTGTGGACAATCTCAGAGGGGAGTCCCCTTATCTGGTTTTTAAATCACCCGTTGGTCCCTTTGATCTCCCGGGTATTTGGAAGATTTTCAGAACAGGGAAAAGGACAGCATGATTATTTGTCGTTCAGAAGTTTGTGTAGAAAGTATGACATGGTAGGATTAAGAAATAGATCTAACGTATTGACACGGGGAACGTTATAACAAAATCATATGTTGCTATCCAAGTGTCCATTTAGGTTCGAAACGCATATGCATTTATCACAGGTGAATAAGGCATTATAGGCATATACCATATACCAGCTGACATTCGTGATAGTTGCATAGTTTTATATTGGATCGTATACGATCAAGTACAATAAAGTCGAACACGAGGAAGCAAAAATGTGTGTGCCAGTTAAATAACAAACCTTTCGTAGATTACTTATTAGCCTGTGTCCCCATACGGGTGGATTTGAATTTGAGGAGCACCATCTGTGACTTTCAGGTGGATTTCTTTGAAAGACGTTGAACATAGCCGATGTAAATAATCCAACGCCGTCTAGCAAAGTAGCATCAGGCTGCTAAAACAACAAATGAAACTTTCTTTTAATTTCTATATTTCAATCATAACTATAAGCAGACAGAGGTAATTGAATACAATGTAACTTGATTACATATCTAATTTATTGTCTTGTTTATAATCGTAACACCATTTGCTCGCTAAACTGTTGAGGACTCGCGGGATAGTGGTATTATGTAGACGGTGGTAAGCAAAATAGTAGAACTCACGGACAAGCTTTGCGGGTTGATCATCTGGGTATTTGGGTAACAACATGAGTTGTATCTCTCCCTTCGGAGACGTATTAAGAGGATATTACTGTTCGCATACTGTCCAAGCAAAGCTTTTGCTGACTTCATGGTTACATCATCCAGCAAAACTACCCAAGAGTATTCAGATGTCATCATGTCATTCGATCTGGCCTTGAAAGACAAGAATTTCCATAACGTAAACATTAATACCTATGTTATCACATTTTTCTCGTTCTGTAGATATTTTCGTCTGATGTTTAAATAATTTCTGGTGAATTGCTTCGTTTAGAGAATAGAGATGAAAGATGAACATTTGGATTTCCTTTGTGAAGTTCATAAATCGTCTTCTCAACCCTATCTGGCCTGGGGAGGCACTTTCCGCCCTCCTGTTTATTTTTTTTTTGCTCCTATCTCCGGAACGACAGAAAAATGAGACGTGATACTCCGTGACTCTGTAGCTTATCATATTGAGGTTATTTTGAGCCTATTTACATGAGCCCCGAGTCACGGATCATGGCTAAATTCGAAATGGCGGCCATGTGGGGTACCAGCAAAGTGACATTTTCGTTAGATTTCTTAAAAATTGTCCTTCGCTGCATGGAAAAGAGGGTAAGACATATTTTATTTCGTATCAGATTATTATTTACTAATTTATCGTGCAGTTTTTGCGAAGAAAACGCTTAATTCGAAAAATTTGAACGAAAAATCGACCAAAAATGCCATTTTTAAAAATGACGTAACTGTGACGTCATCATGGCGGCATCTTAGATTTTGTTACATTTTCTAGTAGAGCTTGACACAAAGATATAGTGTGTTAAGTTTCAGCTCCCTAGCCTAAGGGATAGCAAAAATATTTAGGGGGGAGCCACTTTCCGCCCCCGCCCCCAGGCTGCGGTACACCCCAAATCGCCCAGGCCAGATAGGGTTAAGAGAGCATCAAGACTACATCGCGTTTGTGTCCCCGCTGCACAGATAGCCAACTGTCTAACGTTGAGAAAGTGAACTTTCCATAGGACTAGACATCTTTTCCAAATATCAACAGCTGGAAAGTGTTTGGTTTCAATTTACGTCCTTCAAATCGGTCAATCAAAGGGAGCATGTCATCTTAGAACCTCTCAGTTTCAATTTTTAGAAAGGTGAGTTGTCTCACCTTTATTATGGGATCTAGAAAATTTCTGATTTTAGGGTTGTCCGCAGTACACGTATAAAAATAGTTCCACATTGTTTATTCTTTCTAAGACCAGAATAGTTATCCTTCAGTGATTGACAGGCTTTGTAGGCCTATATATAGTCACTTAGCATGTACTTGATCCCTTACCTGTATTAAATAATACTCTGTTAATTGTTTTCCTTCAAGATATCAGATTAATACGCACTAAAATATGGAAGCCTGCTATGATCACTCTTCCAAAGATTGACCTCAGCTCAGAGAAATACAGTTCAGGAGGTAACATGTACATGTGTAAAGAGCTGCCCTACCATAGCTGTAGGGGCTGTACATGTATCTATGCAGGGTCTAGTTTCTGGAAACTAGGTCATCATATGGACTGGTGTTAGGAATATATGTACATGTATGTAGTGAAATTAATGAATCAATTGAACCTAAACTTAGAAATAATACTATCTGACATGTCTGAGAACTGAAATATTCTGAGATGGATGTCTTGCCACTTGTTATTTCATGCACTCATGTGTTCTAATACTTTCATTCAGTGCCAGTACCGGGTGTATGTATAATAATAGCACCACTGCATAAGGATCATATTGGTATTATGGCCAGTCTTTTGTGTGTATTTTTGGGGGCTTTTTCAAACAAATAGATACTATTTTGAATTGAAACCCTGGGAAAGAAATCTGCTACTCAGGAAGCAGCTATTCTTTTGAGTTTTACTATCTCCGCTATTGCAGCCAGTCAATCGATAGTCTCTCAGTCTGAAAATGTATAACGAGTATAACAATCAGTTAAAAGTACAGTGCAATGAAATCTAGATTATTCTAGATTATTAGTTCACTTGCGATGGATGGTATCTGTCCCAACCCTCAATCAAGCAACAGCGTTTATCTGCTGAACCGCCTTCTATATATGCCCATGGGCCTAGTTCGATTTCTGTTTCTTGATTTTTTTCAAGCATTCCTCTGTGCATGAGTGTGTGGCAGGCCAAATAATCAGAAACTCACATTTATCTAACACAAAACTCAAGTTCTTGAAGAGTGAACCATGACTTTCTAATTGAGAGCTGCAGCGTACGATCGAAACCTATGATATCTACCATTCGGCTCAGAGTTTCTCTTTCTTTACGCCGAAAAGTACAGTTAATAGAGGGAGCATGCCATTTAAAACCACGCAGTTTCTGTTTATAGATTTCTATTCTTGGATCGTTCGAAGCATTCATCAAAGCTCACTTTGAGTGAACCACAGTAGTCCCATCTCATGCTGTTGACTATCTGTTGGCCGAGTCAACTGATGAGCTCTAGCCCAAGTAGAGAGAATTGAAACTGGTTTACTCACCGTAGACAGTACCAGCCCCAAATTTCCTATGTTCGCTTGCACTATATATTCTGTCACATGGGAAGTTCTTAAATGCAGCAACCAAATACTAAGATGGAGATCCTGATGCTTTGTACCAATTCGTAGCATTCTATGGTCAACTGAAGTCTGTGAAAGATTAAATATCAACTCCAGACCGGCGATGGAATCTGTTAAAATATAATACTGAGCATTATCGGCAATATTAAGGATTCAGTACATGATTTGCATTGTTCCACCGTCCGTGTTTGAACGTTTGTATTTAAGTAGGCAGTGATTAGGCATGTAATTTCCAACAGGTTCGAATTTCTTTAACGGGTTTAACTTATTTTGATGAATGTTAACTGGTTAGTTTGGATCCCAATCCCCGTTAAGGCATTTAATTTTGCTATCAGTCTAATGCCAAAATTATACTGAAGTATGTAAACGCAAACTCCTGCGGAACACGCCAACCTTATATTCAGAATTATTTAATTTCGTAACGTTTGGTTTCTGGTCTTTAGTGTTCAGGATTCCTATGTATATGTCTGATCAAATCTGTAAGGTTTTACGCAGTAAATATGACTGGGGACATGAGCGCAGGTAATTCTGTGTCATTAGATATCTTGTGAAGATATCTCACTTGCAATATAGAAACACTTCATAATAGCTTTACGCTAACGGAGTTAGCAGACCCAACAGTAACGAAAACATGAGATACAAAGCTTCTGATTTGTTCAGACCGTATTTGGTACGTGCAAATTATTTATTGCATTTTACAGTATTCACCATTGTAAGTTCTAGATATCTAGATAGAGAGAGAAACAATTAACGTTTAATGTCGCGTTCAGCAATATTTCAGCTATATGGCGACGGTCAAAAAAATTCTAGGTATTCAGGTTAATAACTCAGTAAACTAATGCATTTCATTTCATTTCATTTCAAATTTTATTTTCAGTCGGTTTTACAAACATTTAAAACATTAGCACTGAGGCTAGTCATCACCGACAATAAAAAATATGAAAATATATTAAAATTTATACGACAAACCGATCCCTCTCAAATAATCTAAAATACAATCTTCTTTTACTCGACTGAAGAGAGATCTTCCAAAGTAGCTGCTCGAGTATAGAGAATTAAATGGTTTCGGGAATCCACATTTTTCTGTCTGTACGAGAAAACACACTATAAATATATATCAGTCTTTGTTGCTACTGCATCGCGATCATATCTAACACACACGTGATGCATCCATCGTATCCGACAATCGTTCCGCCGTCCACTCGGAATGTCCGCATCCGTAATCGAAATACCCTTTTAAACCGAACACTTAGCATACAGTAAATATATTGCTCTTTTAGTTTCTTGCAGAAATGTTAAAAGATGTTATCAATCACGGATCTGTATTATTTTTTCGAATGAATTTCGAGGTCGTTTTCATGAGTATTGTACGCCGGCTACGCTATGATTGTTGATGTTCATATGACCATCGTGTATTACTGTATTACACGATGTACATCCTTAGCCCAAAGTGAGTATCCCTACACAACTTGGATATTTCCGAGAATACCCTCAAACTTTATTAAGGATACCTAGAACCCCCGAGGCGGTTTTGTACACCCTTAGATAACTTGTCTTCTGTAGCAATAAATATTCAACAGATAACAATAATAATGTATATATTTTATGAAAGCGTATGTCCTGGGGAATTCGCTTATGTAATTTACATAACTGTTGCTCATGCCGTGTAGAAAAATTTAAAATGGCCTCTATTTTTCAATTGAAATTTCGTGAAAACTGTTTAACATATTTCAAATCTGATGTTATACCTTGATCATCGACGACTAGAACTAGTAAATGGCGTCTCACTTTTTCTAATTTCTGCCTAGTTCTATTTTTATAGCATATTAACTAAAATGAATTGATAAAATTTGATTGTTTTATAACTTTCTACATTAAAAGTTGAATAATTCAAAAACTAAGCCGAATTTATGAAAACTGACACGCCGTTTACTAGTTCTAGTTGTCTTTGATCACGGTACAAATTTGGAATATAATAAACAGTTTTCACGAAATTTCAGTTGAAAAATGGAGGCTACTGTTTTCATTTTTTATTAATTTTATTTCGAATATTTTCTACACGGTAGTAGCAACAGTTATGCAAATTACATAAGTGAATTCCTCTGGACATAGGCTGTCAGAAAACATTGTTATTGTTATGTTGAACATTTATTGCTACAGAAGACAAATTATCAAGGGGTGTAAAAAACTGCATGGGGCGGGGGGTTACTAAGCCTTAATATCTGCTACCGGGCACTCAAGACACTACATCTAGTTGCTTTCAGACCCCATTTATAATTTACATGAAATGGCTTACGGACGCTGTCGTCGAATATCATTCCCAGCGTTTTCCACTGCTCTTTTTGGATGATGTCTTGGATAATGGCGTTTTTCATCTTGGCACTAGGGGAGAGGTAAAGGGTAAAGTTGCTGCTCTCCCGATACTTGATTGGTGCAGAATCGATGGCAATATGTGGTATTTGGAGGATGTTTACCATAGGAATTATCCGGGACTGGAGTCTGCTCGGAAGCACTGTTATTAATCCATGTACACCTTCTTCTATTGTCTCGCAGACTGCGTAAAAAAGTTTTTAAATTATGAGTTTTACAACGCAAAGAATGCATATTCTTTACATGTACGCAACATATATCTTCTATAGGATAAAACGCGAAAGGATTCAGGAAATGTTCCACGCGCATTTGTCGAAGCCCCAACCCGGATGTTGTTAGGCCACACGTACACATGGCATCAATATAGTGAAAACGGTGTGAGAAAGAACAACCAAGTGGAAGTCCTTGAATGTGAAAACACGGATAATAGGGTCACGGATTGATCATTAAAATGGTTGTTCCATATCGGACCCTTTCCCATACAATGGAGCCATAGTATCTGAACAAATCAAGAATTTCTAGCTGGACTGCTTCTGTTCGATTCATTCATTATATTAGTGAAAAATTGAGGCATACTGACAGGCTGAAAGTTGATTCGAGGAATGCCTTTTTTTCTTAGTTTTTTTTTGTTTCTGTCTGCCCGGGAAGATATTTCAAAACTTCAATTAAATAAATTCTTCAAGTTCTTCGTTTTGGAATTTAATGTCGTTTTGTAATTCAATATTCGCAGAAATATACTCTTGTGTAATTCTAGTCGGGAAAGAGTGGATCAATACCACTGATCTCAGAGATTATCTGGAATAAACATACTTGTGGCTGCTGCATGTATACCACTGTTTGCCTTCAAATGGTGCCATATCAATTCTAGAGGGCCGGTCGAGCACATATTCGTCTTAGTTTCATTAGCGATAATGTTCTCTATTTTTTGTTGAACTTCTCTTTGTTTTACGTTCGTATCCAAAATAATACCTGCAAGAAAAAAGAAAATGGAAACGTATTATTTTCAAAGAAAACGGTTTGCATTAGATGAGCTGGACCGAGACGTCGATAATACCAGACAGCACTCTAACGGAGGAATTCAGTTTCCCATATCCTATCAGTTGATATGGATTTTCACCAAGACAACCCGGATACAAACAACAAGAACACGGTGGAAACCAAGAGATGTCAATTTCATAAAATATTTTTAAAATGTGCAAAATTTCAGAAAATTTAACTTATGATCCTCCTCTGTGATATCCTTATATCGTCATATTATTTAGACGAATGTCTATGAAGAACTCAAGTTGACACCATAGTCGATCCGTATGACGTTGATCCATTCCGCATAGACTCGTATTGCGTATGCCCTACGCGGCCTGGTGGCTGATCGTCTTCAGAATACACAGCAGTAAACTTGATAAATACAAAGGTCAGATCCGACATTCAGTAACCAGTCGTGTTCACGATCGAAATACATTTTGCTAACAAACTAATAACACCAAAAACACATACGAGCTGGATCCTTGCAAAAGGGAATGTTAAAAAGATGCACGCAAGATATATTCATGTTACTGTTGTCAAATCGTTTTCTGGAATGTATTGTATCTCATTGAGGCTTTGTCTGGTCATATGAACAAATAGACGGGAATTAGTATACACAATTCTCATACGGCCCATAACCTGGCTAAATGTACAGAGCGACAAAGATATTCCAACTTACAATCCTACTTTTCTATCAGTGGTTTATACTTATACTGGAGGGGCTTGTCGCATCAATTTCTATTTTAGTGATGTTGATTGAATCCGATAGATTTCATTCCATGACACCAAAACGTTATTGCCGATCAGGCAAAAACATGTACCAATTTTATGAGGGCGCCCTGTCGTAGTGACTGCCAGGAGGAACACGCTCAAAGTCCTTCGAAACCACCAAGATCGCATTTTGAAGAATTGTTCTGAAAGAAACGAACACATTGTAATAGAACGTCGTGTAGGATACGGAAACTCCGTTTGATGGATTAGATTAGATAATCTAATTTTGTCAGAATTTCCATTCGTAAGGAAATCAAATCGTGATGCGGGGAAAATATTTCATACACAGCCAGAGGGCCGAAGGCCCGAGGGCTGATATGGGGGTCGAGGGCTGATGCCAGGGACGATATGGAAATGGGTATATCATAATATATTTATCACACATTTATAGATGAATGGTAGCATAATTTGTAATTGACAAAACAAGTTGACATAGATTTTAGTTTTCATCGAAAATTGGACCCTCGGTAAAATGCAGTCAACGTTGCAAAAATTTCTTAGTCCCATTTGATGACACACCAGAGCGAAAAGGTTCAAATTCAGGATCGATTATCGAATGAGTATACATACTTCAAAACATTTAATACGTAGCCAGATCCAACTGAAAAGCACAAAAGTGCGCTCGGCCAGACTGTGGAGAGAATGCGACGAGCTCCTCGAGGGGAAACCACTCCTGTGCGTGATATCAGCCCAAGGCAAATAACCGATATCAGGCCCGCGCGTGAGGGCAGAAATCCATATCATGATATGGAACGGTGTCATTCCACAGTATCAACGGGGCTAAATGCCCAGTATCACAGGCAAATATGTGATAAATATCATTACAGCACAATTCTTATAGATTTTAACAACAATAGTAAACCTAGCATCGATCTGATAGTAAATGTGTATGTTAATTGGCATAGTCGATTATAAACAGTCACTTCCGACCTTTGGAATTAACTACAAGAAACAAAGGATATAATGCGACATACGTTATGCGAAATGCAATTTATGTCAAGGTAAACCGCATGTGCCGATGCATTGTAGCAAAGATGCCAAATCAGCACCAAACAAATGCTGGTACATCAAATACTATTATTGCGAGATTTAACACTGCGAAACCCACATTTTCCAATACATACTGCAAGCCTCTCTACCCTCACTCGAATCTCCACCTTACCCGACAGTCCCAAGCTGGCTATCATTTGATTCTAAATCACAGAAGTTCTTTATGAAACTTTACAACAAACACCAACGTCAAAAAAGCAGATACATGAGAGAGAGGAAGCATCTCTACCCCATATACAGCTTGTGGTAATTGTCAAATGTTCGGTTTGCATTTTGAAAGTTGAATGATTAAACATTCTTGCAAGCATACATGTACTTGCAAACCTGCTGACCCACATACAGGACACTCGCTAGACACATACCTACCCTTGTTTGACAGCCCACACAGATACCTCCACCTTATTCGTAAAACCGATACAATAGATGTATAAATATAACGGAATATGGTACGTGACCCATGCCACGTGCCCTGCTATGTTCGCCTCAAACAACATAATGCTGCGATCTTCTGACCCATTCAATGCTTTATCCTTAACAAATCATGATGACTTCTCGTGGGAAAACATTTCCACGTAATAGTACATGAACCACAGTCCTTTCATCTGCGTATTCACTAGCAAAATTAATCCACACCATTAATTGCGCTTTATAGCCAGTATCGTGAGCTACACAACAGACACATATTCTTAAATATTAAACGTTTCCAAAACATGTAAATCATAGCTCCTAGACATACCTTCACAATGATATCTCAATTTCAATATTTGGCCTATAGATTTCGGTGCTCGTCTAATATGGTGACAACTCATGTTTTCATGTTTTAGTTCATTCAAAATTAGTATTTCGAAAAGAACTAGTTGAAGGTAGACAATGAATTTATTACTTCAACAAGCAACCAGAGGATGCTAAGTCCCCCACCGAAATGGCAGCATTGTTGGTCTCAGGGGATATACATCCCTACTTCATAGGCGTTGGATGCGGAAGGGTCTTTCTGCCTTCCCAAGTTTTAAAATCAACTCAGAACGGTTTACTGAACGTTGATTACTTTTGTAATATAGTTTCGATGCAGTGAAGCAAGGAAATTATGTAACCGAGAACGTTCCCCAAGTGACATCTCAAGGCATATTATCTGCAAACCAAATTTGACGAGAAGCTGAATGCATCCTCAACCTATTGTCCGGAAACCAAATTTTAAATTTGCCACCAGGTGTCGCCACCTGTAGGTGCAAGTGGGCGAAACGCAATCCCAAGCATCATCTGATGACATGATACATGTATCAGCATATGAACTTTGGGAAGAATCTGAAGAGGGTCTTCAAGTTATTGCCCGGAAACCAAATTTAGATTTGTAGGCACAAGTGTGCGAAACACAATCCCAAGTGACATCTTATGGCATATGAATACCAAATTTAAGAAGAATCCGATGAGCAGTTGTCAAATTATTGCCAGAAACAAATTTCAGATTTTCCCACTAGGTGTCGCCACCAGTATGCAATAGCAGGCGAAATACCATCCCAAGGGACATATCATGGCATGGTATCTGCATAGCAAATTGGAGAAAAATCCGATGAGCGAAATCGAATTTAGATGTGACACGAGGTGGTTCTACCTGTATGTGCATGTGGGCGAAACGCAATCACAAGCGACATTATATGTCATGGTATATTCATACCAAATTTAAGAAGAATCTGACGAGCGGTTCTCGAGTTATTACCCGGAAACAAATCTGGTATTTCGCCACCAGGTGCCACCACCTGTAAGTACAAGTGAGCGAAAGGCAATCCCACGCAGCATCTCCTGGCATGATACATGCATTTTAAATTTAAGGAGATTCCGATGAGCAGTCCTCAAGTTAATGGCTGAAAACAAATTCTGATTTTAACACCAGGTAGAGCCACCTATAGGAGCAAGTGGGCGAAATGCAATCTCAAGTGACATCTTAGGTCATGGTATTACCCGGAGACAAATTTGGGATTTTGCCACGAGGTGGCGCCACCTGTAAGTGCAAGTGAGTGAAAGGCAATCTCATGCAACATCTCCTGGCAAGGTACATGCAAGCTGAATTTGAGAAGAATCCGATGAGCATGCAGTTCTCAAGTTATTGGGCAAAAACAAATTTCAGATTTTCTCATCAGGTGGTGTCACCTTCTGAGCAGAAGTGAATAACGCAATCCCAAGCAACATCTCATGGCAAGGTACAATGTATATGCATGCCTAATTTGGGAAGAATTCGATAAGCAGTTCTCAAGTTATTGTCAGGAAACCAAATTTCGAGCGACATTTCAAAGCGTTTCAAAGTTATTGCTTGCAGCACAAAAGAACGGAAAGAATCCTAGTGGCGCCACCAGCAGGCAGATCTTTCTGAAACGCAATACCAATCAACATCTTGTCACAAGGAATGGATACATGTATGCCAAATATTTGAAGAAACTAGATACAGACGATCGAGGAGGCATGCCTTTTGCATCTTTAGTAAAGGAAACATTCATTATTTGTGAAGAAAATAAAAACGTAAAACTTAGACAAAACATTATTAACATGGCCCCATAAGATGCCTTGAGGGAAGGTACCCACATACCAAATTTAAAAGAATCCATTCAGGTCCAACAGTTACTGTCCGGAAATGCAATTTTACCTTGGCCCTCAGGTAACGCCGGCAGATAGGCATAACAAATAATCCCAACAGAGATCTTGAGGCAAGATCCCTTGACACTGGAAATAAAAATGTTAACTTGGCCTACAGGTGGCGCCACCTGTGAGCAGATCTACAAGAAAAACAATCACAAGCGATACACGTATACCAAACTTGGAAAGAATTCATTCAAGTTTTAAAAAGTTATTGTCCGGAAACATAATTTTAAATTTGCCCCCAGGTGGCGCCACCTATAAGTGGATCGGCATGAAAAACAATGCGAAACGAGAAATTGAGGCGAGGTACCTACACACCAGATTTGGAATGAATCGGTTCAAGTTTTCAAAAGCTATTATCTGAAAATACAAGCGTCTAGTCCGTCATTCATAATTCAGCCGTCGTCCATTAAAGAATATCCGCGTCCATAATCCAAAGACCTATTCCATATCCATATAACAGTATTACCACCAAATTCAAAAAAGACAATCATAGTATACATAAACATAGGCTAGTTTCCTGCAAGAGAGAAGCGGTCAACAGTTTTCAATGATGCCGACAAGACATCATGATGTTCC